>PISX010016572.1:0-32231 GCA_004024625.1 Mellivora capensis
TGGACCACATCTTCCTTATCCATTCGTCTGTTGAAGGGCATCTTGGTTCTTTCCACAGTTTGGCGACCGTGGCCATTGCTGCTATGAACATTGGGGTACAGATGGCCCTTCTTTTCACCACATCTGTATCTTTGGGGTAAATACCCAGTAGCGCAATTGCAGGGTCATAGGGAAGCTCTATTTTTAATTTCTTGAGGAATCTCCACACTGTTCTCCAAAGTAGCGGCACCAACTTGCATTCCCACCAACAGTGTAAGAGGGTTCCCCTCTCTCCACATCCTCTCCAACACACGTTGTTTCCTGTCTTGCTAATTTTGGCCATTCTAACTGGTATGAGGTGGTATCTCAATGTGGTTTTAATTTGAATCTCCCTGATGGCTAGTGATGATGAACATTTTTTCATGTATCTGATAGCCATTTGCATGTCTTCATTGGAGAAGTGTCTGTTCATGTCTTCTGCCCATTTTTTGATATGATTATCTGTTTTGTATGTGTTGAGTTTGAGAAGTTCTTTATAGATCCTGGATATCAACCTTTTGTCTGTACTGTCATTTGCAAATATCTTCTCCCATTCCGGGGTTTGCCTCTTTGTTTTGTTGACTGTTTCCTTTGCTGTGCAGAAGCTTTTGATCTTGATGAAGTCCCAAAAGTTCATTTTCGCTGATAAAGTAGTTTTTAACCAAAAATGTACATCGTTTTCTTAGACACAGTGCTGTCACACGCTCAGAAGCAACGGTCTCCGTAAGCCTTACAGGCGTCAGGACACCAGCCAGTTTGCTCGACTCCCTCCATCGCAGCTCCTGCGCTCGGCGCTGGCCCAGAGCAGACCCGCGCCCCACGGCACATGTGACAGCCCGGTGCTTCGGTGCGTGTCTATGAGCGCACCGTGAAATTGTCTCTCGGTCAAACAATCACCCGTCACCTCACATATTTATTTATTTATTTATTTTTTGGGTGAGACACGGACCTTATTCCCTTAGAGCTGAGAGTCTACAGTTTGACTAACATCCCTCATGACGCCCACCCAGGTCTTCCGTCTTGGTGACCACCCGCCTTACAGATGGAAACACTGAGCTTCGGTTGTGACACGACGTGGTCAGGGCCCGGCTCAGTTTCTGTTGTGCGATCACAGACGTTTCTGGGTCAGATCTACCCACCTGAGCCTCCGGTGAAGGCTTTGTTGGCGCCTCTGCTCTCCGGCCAGCAGGCAGCCACCACGGGGCCTGCGTGCCCCTGCCATCCGGGGGACGTGTGCCGGACGCGAGGACACGAGGGGTGGTTCACACCCTCGGCCGGGCTTGTGACCAGGGAGGCCTAGACGCAGAGCAGCTCCCAGGAGTCACTCAAATGACGCGTACTCAGCACCTAAGGCCGCAACGCGCCCTCTTGGCTCCTCTGCCTTCTCACTGGCTCTGGACTCCCGTCTCCAGCTCCGAGCCTCAGCCTGCTGGTCGGGGCGTCCCCCCACGTCGGGCATGGCACACCGGTCACAGGCGTCCTACACGGCAGAGTGAGAGTTCACGTCCTTCTTCTCGTACTGACTGGATTCTGCAAGAAGCCCCAGTGGGATGTCAGCTGGTGGATCCCCCGTGGGGCAGGCAGCACGAGGTGACAGACAGCGCTGGGGCCGGGCAGACGCTGAGCTGAAGACGGAGGGCGGCGCCTTGATCGTGCCTGCGGAGCCTCCAGGGTGTAGGCCAAAGTCAGTGACCTGTTCACATTGAATCGGGATTCCCAACACGTTTTCATAGGAAGACGCCTGGGGATTTCAGGTTCTAGACTAGTCCCAAACTGCTTTCAGCTGTTCCGTGGGACCAAACCAGGAGACCATCCTGTTGGCTTTCTGAGAATAAGTCTTGAACGGGTACAGGGCCGACCCCCAGCCTCAGGACTGTTCTGGAGCAGGACGACTTCGCAGGCCCCGCGGACCCTGCGTTCTGACCAGGAATGGGGATTGCCCTTCCTCACAATGACCAGGGCTCCAGGAGGGGCTTCAGGGCAGCTGCCACACGCCACGCGACACCCGCTCCCAGGTGGCCCTAATGGATGCTGCCAGACCATTTCAGGGGCAAGAGGACAGGCCCCGGTGACGAGGACGGCCTTGGACCTGTGGCCAGGAGTCAGGGGGTTACTCTGACACAACTCTCATTCCTCTCTCTGCCGGTGTCCCAGAGCCCTGGTAGGTGGAAGCACAACGTCCCAGTCCTCCCAGAAGCACTTCTTCAGAGCCCGTGGGTCCCTGTAGGAGGGTGGGCCCGTCCTCATTCAGTCGTTTCTTGGGAATCCTGGTGCTGTGAGTCTGTCCCGTTATCACAAGCCCAGCGTGATCATGGGCAGGGGCTGAGAGCTGGCGTCCGAGGCCACATTGGCACAGGTGGGCTGCCAAGCTCCGCCATAGGAGGCCTTCCCAGGAAAACCAATGGAAGACGCTTCCTGCCCCCGAGAAGCATGCGGCCAGGCCCCACCTACGTGAAGCACAACGTCGCTACTTTCTCCTGCTTTTCCGTCCAGTCTGAAGAGCCATTTTTCTTCTTGATTAAACATTTCAGAGATTCTACAAATATCATGAATGCATATTCCCTACTAATGGGTGAGAAAGTCAAAATATTTTAACATGGGGACGCGAAGACAATGATGGCACAAAACCAAAGTGAATAACTTTCCTTCCTGATGGCGGTTTCCGCCGTTTGCACGCTTTGAACACTTGCTTGTTTAAGGAGCCTGCGGAAGACAAGAACCACGCGGTGTGGCGGTCGTGCCGAGGGCCTGGCGGGGCTAGGGCCCCAGTTGGTCTCCTCTGGCGGCCCTGGCCGTGAGCCCAGCAAACTCTGCCTCCGAGGTCCTTCCTCCTTATCAGCGGCTCACTAGCCTCCCGGTTTTATGATTTTAATTGGATTTCCTGCTGTCACACAGCCAGACTCTGCTCTGGGTGTTGTGTGCGCAAACTTTGCTGGTTTCTGGATTAATTAAATTCAAGAAAAAAATTAGCCTCCACAAAAGCCACAGGCTTGGCTCCATGTGGTGAGGGAATTGAAAGATAGAATTAAGTCAGGAACGGGGAGGCCTGTGAAGGGAGACAGGATCCGAAGACCCCGGAGGGCCGCTCAGAGGGTTCCAGGAACCCCTGCAGAATGCTTCTCACCCCGTAGCAAGGCAGCCCGCGAGTCACAGGGGGCTTGCCTGGCCTGGGCCGCACAAGCCACGGTGAGACCATGAAGCCAACCAGGCTTGGCTCAGCCTCTCTCTGTCACCAGGTCCTGGTTTCCGTGTCCAGGCTTCCTTGTCTCTGACCCTTTCTCCCCAAAACCACCTTCAGGAGCAGTTTCCTCTCGGGCCTTTGATTTTCAAATCTTTTCATGAAGTGCTTCCTCCCATTAAGGGGATTTGAGGAGGCCCACGGGGGTCACACCAGGAGCTGCCCTCTGTCCTTTCCCAAGCCTCCCCCTTCCTGGGGGCCTGCAGGATCCCTGCTCACGGGAGCTGAGGGTCTCCTGGGCTGAAGAAGCTGTCCTAGGGTCCTGCCCTCCGCCTCAGAGGGGACTGCCAGCGAGAGTCCTCACCAGCCTGGTCGTCCCATCCAACCCTGCAGGCCCGGCCCTCTGCCCTGGGACTCCCCAACCATGGCAGTCTCTTGGCGTTTCTCCTGCAGCGAAGGCTGTCCTGAGGCTCCAGCCGGGGACACTCCCTCAGGCCAGGCTCCCTGCCTCAGTTTCCCATCCCATCTCCAGGGATGCTGAGAACTGGTGAAACATGGAAACACCTAGAAATTCAGCAACCACAAGTGTCTGTGGGGTCGGAGGTACCTCCTTTCTCCTGAGTAGCAGGAGTCTCCCAGATGAACATAGAAGGACCCAGAGCAGCCCCTGCCCCCTCGGCTCTGTGCTGGTCGGCATGACTCTCCCCTCCAGCGCACGCCCTGCCCTTTCAAGGGACAGCCCCCCTGATGGCGTCCTGGCGCCCTGTGTGCGCGGACACGCAAGGCAGAACCCTCCTAGTATCCTATATCGTACATTTGCTAACACAGTTCTTGAAGAAAGAGCTTCAGCTAAATTTAGCCGACAGAGCTGTCTGGCATGTCAGCCTCCCCATGCATCAAGCGGATACATTTCTTCCATATTATGCCATATTCCTAAAAATATTTTTGCTCTCTCCTCTCAGCTTCCAGACACACCAGTAACTCTTGCTGCCTAACCGCTGGTGTGGCCTCCCGGGGCTCCCCACTCTGACAACAGAGACCCCAGGGCTGGTGTCTGCGGCGCACCGGTTCGCTCGGCCCTCACGAGGGCGTGTGCTGCTTGGCGGGGGGCGGCGCGGGGGGCTTGTCGCTCAGGGATGTGCTGAGCAGCTGCCTGGGAGACGCGGGGCCAGGAGGAAAGCCCTGGATATGGCAACGTGTGTGCCCGCAAGCTACGCCGACTAACCCGAGATCTGGGCCCCTCCGGCCCGTGCTGGCTCCCGTTACAGGTGCCTGTTTAATCCAGCTTCTGACCCAGCTCCGGCGGCTGCGTCTGCTCCGCTTCCCGTCGCTCGGCAGGAGCGAGCTTCCCGCTGTGGCTTTCAGGGGCACGTGAGTCCCGCACAGGAGGACTGGGCAGGGGGCCCCGGGAGCCAGACCGCCAGGCAGGCACTGGTGACACTGGGCTCGGAGATCCAGCGAGGACCCAGAGTGGGCGACATCCTCGGGAAGCCTGGGTCAGAGTGCTGGAAGCAGCGGCGGGCTCCGAGCTGCAGCCCCCAGTGACAGGGCCTGAGCTCACTGAGCTGACTCGGGTCTGGGCAGAAGTCCGACCATGAGCAGGGCCGGGGTCAGAAGAGTCACGAGACAGGCACCATTATGGGCTATTTTCACGTTCAGTTTTAACTGAACCTGATGTGTAATACTTGCTGAGTAAAGGAATGAGTCTTTCCAAGGAGAAAAACTGTCACGGGGAGGGAGACCCGTGCAGTCTCCCGGGAGAGGGAAGGCTCCGCCATGAGCCCAGGGCCCTGCTCTGGGGAGCACAAGGTGTGTTTGTCGTCAAACAATGGCGAGGCTGTATCCACGGACCTGGGCGTATCGGGCCAGACTCGGGGCAGCAGGCTGGGGCCCTGGCAGCGGGTTGAATGGCACCAGACTGGTCTCAACCCGGAACGGCGCTCTTGAGAGGGTTCTGACCTCCTGGCCCCCTGCTTCCCTTGGGCTTGTCCGTGAGCAGCCTTGCCCGGGCAGGCAGGCGAGGCAGCCGGCAGTCTGCAGGGCCGGGGATGCCGGCTGCCCTGGCCGGGCCGCAGGTGGGAGCAGGAGGGAGGGTCCCCTGGCAGTCCGGGAACAACCAGCTCTTCACCGAGTAGTCCGACTGGTTTCTGCACTTGATGTTCGCGTTTTAGGACTAACTGAAATAATGGAAGAAAGGGTGGAGTCCAGCGGGATTTGCTTTACTGGGTATGAGTGAGCTCTGTCAGAGGCCTAGCAAGAGGAAGACGAGGTTTTGACGGAGCTCCCTGCTGACGGACTTTCACCTGGGTGTGCTCTGTGGGGTCTGCGGCTGGACATGTCCCGAGAGCCACGAGAGCCGCTGACGAAGGTCAGAAGCTCCTCGGGTCCAGGAGGTCCTTGTAAGAGCTCTGTTCTCCCTTTTAAAGTCTGTTATATTTATTACTTTCTCAGAAGTAAGAATATATTACTTTTGTATTCAAATAAAATCTAATTTTAGTCCAAAAAGAAAAACCTCTTAAATGGATGCCAGGTTTGTGAGATCATTTCTCAGTTACATTTGCCTGTTAACTTTGGGCCTTGTCGGGAGGTGAGGAAACCCAACTGTCCCACTGTGTCCGGGGGGTGCCGTTCGTGCACAGAGGGTGTGGGGGCCCCGCACATGTCCCCGATTCTCCGGGCAGAGTCTCTCCACGGCCCCGGTGCTGCCCGTGAGCCGGCGAGCTGTGTGGGCACACTGCCACCGACCGCCGGCTGGGCGAGCTCACTTCCGCCTCCTAAAACGTGGTAGAAGTGAGGACTCTCTAACCTCAGCACTGTTACCCTGTTGGGAAACGTGCCGTTTTGGCTGTTACCCATCTGCCATCTGGGCCCGGTCCTGGCAGGGCCCCGTCCTGGCAGGGCCCCGGCACAAGCTCGTCGTGCGTGACGCGTGAGCGGTTTCCAATCTGGAACATTCCTCAGTCTTTCTCTGTACGGCATTGTGTTTCTGAAGAAGACAGTAAACGGCCTGATTTCGGAAACGGCCGTCAGCTGGGCTTACTCTGACGTTTCTGACATGACATGTGGGTCTCAGGGGGATAAAATGCTCCGCATCTATGGCTCTTTACCTCAGAAATGTCGTATCTGGATTTTAAAAGAAAGTCATTTCTCTCCTCTGAGCCCTCCACACCAACAAAGGAATGCTCCGCGTAGCGACTCAAACTAAGGGGCGGCCCGGCGAGCTGAGTGACGTGAGCCTCTCCTTCAGATGGCACCCTGCAGCCGCGCAGGGAGAAGCTGCGAAGTCACGTCGCCATTATCCCCGCGGGCTCTGAGTGAAATAACAAGGCCGAGGTTCTCTGGGAAAGCAGCGTTCATTCAGAGCAGGAGTCTGAGACAGTCTTGGACATCACCCTCCCCTTCACAGGGCATCTGAGCTCTCAAGGGGCATCTTCCAGGTGTCTACTCCTTCCTCAGGGCAGCTGGTGCCCTCCCAGAGGAGAGGAGGGCGTGGGGCGCTGGCTGCAGGCGTGCACGCACGCACATGCACACCCATGTGCACACACGCACCCATGCACACACATGCACACGTACACCCGTGCACACGTATGCACACATGCACACGCACACCTCAGCTCCTAGATCACTAGCACTGAGCTATCCGCGGTGCCTTCCTGTGCATGCTGACCCGTGGAGCCCAGCTCCCACGTGGAGGCAACACGTGTCCCACATGCCCAGGTATCTCTGATGGCTACAGGCGGAACCCGTGCCTGTTTCCTCGTGACTCTGAAAGTGCATCCACGACTAGAAAAGGCCCTGATTTACGGCTCAGAAGAAGCCACTGGGAGGCTCTGGCTGCGGGCCCCTGCTTTTCCCCTACAGGGCGAGTCTGGACTGGACGGGAAAGAGAAGACCCTTCTCCAGCCTGTTCTGACCTTTTCTGTGAATGCAGCCCATGGACAGAGGAGGCTTGAGAAGTATTTCCTCACCTCAATAAGGAGGACTTGGATCGTTGGATTAATAATCTTTAAAACCTCTTTCGTTATAACAATCGTTTGCATTACAAAATCAGACCAAGTAACATAAATCCCTTACTAAGGGCATTTACGAAGCCCTGTGTGGATAGTCTCATTTAATCCCCAACAAGCCGTGGGACACAGCACGGTTGTTACCATTTCTGGCCGGGAGAAGCAGACGCAGAAGGGAGTGAACCCCCGTCTTGTGTGTTCACGGAATGTAGGCCTGAGCTGGGGGGCGCCCGCCATCCTGTGTGCTGTGTCGATCTCAGGAGCACAAGCCCAGGTCCATGGGCACCGCGCTCTGTGCTTCGTGGGGAGCGTGTCTCTGTGACTTACTTACCATCTGTACGTGTTCTCTGGTGGGAGCTCTAGTTTTTCCAAAATGGGTTGTCTTTTTTTAATGGGGTTGTTTCTCTTCTTCCGTTTGGGCTTTGAGAGTTCTTTGTGTGTTTTGTGGGCCCGTCCTTCATCGGGGTGTCCCCAACCCGCGCGCGTCTTCCCACTCTCCGGCACGGCTGATCACGGAGTGGGAGTCTGGCTTTAATGCGTCCACACATTAGCTACTCCCTTCTTGGACCGTGTCTCTGCTGCCACAGCCAGGGTGGTCTCGTTCTCCCCTCTGACATCCACCAGCAGTTTCCTAAGTTCATGTTTCACATTAGGAAATCTGACCCATTCCGCATTAATTCCGGTGCTGCTGTGAGGTCTGAACCTCGAGTCCTGGTGGGCACACGATGGCCACGGGTCCTGGCGGCATGTGACGAGGACACTGGATTGCTTCTGCTCCTTTGTCAAATGCCAGGGTGGTTCTTACATGAGTCTCTGTCTGGGCTCCGTTCTGTCCCCCTGACCCACTCGCCCGCACCTGCCAGGGCCAGCTGTCTCGATCGCCGCAGTGGAAGCAGTCGTCAGTCTCGTGACTCTGCCCCGGCGAGCAGGGACTCCCGTGACAGCCCACCGGCCCCCCAGTTGTGGGGCAGCCGCTGGTCCTGTGTCCTCCCCTCTCTTGCTGATCCAAGAAAAGTGGTTTTTCAATCTGATTTGTTCATTATCAGCATGAAGTGGCAACTTCTGTGCCGCTTACAGGCAGCACTAATTCCTCTTAAAGAAAAAAATCAAAACAAAAGATTAACTGTGGCCCCCGTGGGGGGGTGACACCGTGGGGTTCCGGCTGGCAGCTTGAGGGCCCCGTGTCCTTAAACTTGCTTCTTCCCTCCTGGAGTTCATGTCCCTCATCTGCTAATGGGAACTTGCTTCCATCCCAAGGTTCTTGGGAGAACTGAATGAACTTCACGTCACATTTTATTAAGTGGGGAGCCCTCCACCAAGGTTTTGAGTATTGCCACCGTCCCCTGAGCAGAACAGCTTTAGTGGACAAGGTGGGGCTCAAAAGACACTTTCCCAGGAAATATCAAGAAGAAAACCTCAGCTTGCTATGTTTTACAACAGGTAGTTGTGAGCTTTGCCCTGAACCTCGAGACGGGGTGCACGTTTTGGAAGTGGGGCTTTGATGTCTTGCCGTGCACTAGGGGAATAAATGGATCCTTGAACCATGCTCCCCATAAATTGGGGGTGGTTTCTAGTGATCTGTAACACATTTGTTTCAAAGAGAGCCTTCGGGCACCGAGGTTAGGCCCCTGACCCTTAGTTTTGGCTCAGGTTGTGATCTTGGGGTCATGACTTCAAGTCGGTGGGAGTCTGCTCGAGATTCCCTCCCTATCTCCCTCTGCCCCTCCCCCCCAAACAAATAAATAAGTCATAAATAAATAAATAAATAAATAAAACAAAGAAAGCCTCAGGTTTCCACTTTTTATGGCGAGAACAGGCACGTCCTTGTCATCTGACAGAGGGCTGCTGGTCCCCAGGCTCCTGAAATCCTGCCGCAGCCCCAGAGACCCCACCCCCAGGTGACGTCCCCTGGACTGGCCATCACACTCCAGCATGTCCTTCAGCGTGAAGCAAGCACAGCCCTTAAGCCTTGCTGGCCGCCCCACGGGAGCTCGGACTACGTGAGCCCTGGAGTCGGGAAGGGACAGAGCCAGTGTCACCAGTGGTGGTCCTGTCTCTCGGGGGGCCCGATGTCCCTGCTCCACCTGGCCGGCCGCCCCCACTCCCTCCCCTCCATCCTGGAGCCTCAGGCTTCTCCTCCCCGCCGAGCACTCCTCCGGCAGCTCCCACCACCCACGTCCTCTTGCCCCGGCTCAGCCCTTCAGTCTGAATTCAGAGTGAGACACGCAGGTTAGCCCTCGCTCACTCGTTTTCCAGCTGTGTTTGGATGCTGTTCACCAACAGGACTTCATGCACCCTGAGGACGGGAACTGTGCCTTCTAGTTCAAATGGGACCATCCTAAGAAGAAGGGTCTGAGTGTCTGTGGTGTTTTCTCTGCCCCTGATGCAAAGGTACTTGCTGATGACCAGGTAAATCGTTCTGTGGGTCCCTGGGAGAGACCATTGTTTTCCCAAGGGGGTTGTGTGTGATGAAGGCATCCGTAGGCTCAGGAGGAACACTGCTGAGCACCTGTATCTTGAGTTTGCTGAGGGGAGAGGTGACAGGCGGCGCAGCTTTTACCAGAAAGCTTCTGAGACTGTGCTGGGGTGAGTCAGGGGTCTCTGGTCTGGCCAGCCGTCTCTCAGTGCCTTCGGGCAAAGTGCACAGCTGGAAATCCAGCTCACACTGCAGGCACAAACATTTCGCAGAACCACATTCTCCAGGCTACTCTTTCAAATGTGGGTTGCTGCCCACTAAAGTGATTGCATACCCTACCAACTGGTTGTAATAGGGTAACTGTATTGTATGTCCGCCAACCCTGGCCTCTTGAGGGAGAGAGGAGGAGCTAGTAATGAGGGCTCCGGACGCCAGATGCAAGCCAGGGCTGGGCCAACCATAGTCCGTGGTCACCCTAGTTATGCTCACTGTTGGGGCAACACTGGCTGGGCCCTCCGCGTTCCCTGAGAGGAGCTCTGTCCTCTGGCACACCCACATGGACTTACACTCGTGGACAGTGAGAAGATGACATCACTTTGTCCACACACTTGCTGGGCGGCTCAGGAAGCAGGTTCCCAGAATGGGCTGGCAGGGAAGGACCAGCCTGGCCGCCTTCTGGGACATCACCCCTTCCCAGGCAGGACTGCCAAGCAAAAGCTGGGCGGGAGTTTGGGTCCCCACCACCTGCCCGTCCACCCTTGCTGGCTCCTCGGAAGTACTCAAGTGTTGAAAGGGGAAGTTTTCTGGACTTCTTTGTCTTACTTCCTGATTTGCGATGATGCTGGTGAAAGACTTTTCCAAGGAAATCAGCTCCGATGTGTGATCACAACACGTGGCTGTGCATCTGCAAGGGACCCAGGGTGGTCCTCCTGCTCAAGGAGGTGGAACTCGGCCATCGGGTTACATGTGCTGCGGCTCTCGGGACCCAAGCGGTACTGACAGCCCTTTCTGTGTAAGGAAGCTCGAAACAGCATTGCCTGGGAGCGAATGCCTCCAGCGGCCAGGCTATCACTCCCAGATTTTCCCTCCAGCCCTGCCGAGGCCGTGCATCGCAGGGACTGTCCAAGGGGGAAAGAAGACCCCATTAAAGATATCAAATGACATACAAAGCGAACGTTTGCTGGTGATGGAAAATGGAATCCCAGGTTCCTGACACATCCAACATCCAGGCCCCCTTCACCTGGCCCTGCACCCTCAGCTCCCCCAGCGTCCTGGCACAGCCACCTCGGACGTGGTCGTGGCCCTCACGAGGTCCCCTGAGCCCCGGCTCGTGCTCCGCACCAGGCTGGGCTCCTCTGTCCCGCACCGTGCTTGCGGCTGAGAGCGGAAACCCACTACATCTGTCGGCGGAGAAAACAACCAAGGCCGTTAACCTCTTGATCGGACCGCAGTGGCTAGATCCACGAGCTGACTGGGCTTTCAGGTCTCACCCTTGTCTGGGGATGGCGGGAACTTAATAATCTAGAGGCTGTTTTCCTGGAGCAACACCATTTTGTCCCCACGCAGAAGCAGAAGCCCCCCTCCCGTTCCTGCCAGTGCCCTGTGAACGGAGGCCTGCAGACGGCACAGCCGCAGCTGAGCGGGCCTGACCCTCTGTGGTCTTAGGAAAATTGGGAAGAGGAGCAAGAGGCAGGTCAAAGCCCCCGAGGGACAGAGCCTTGTTCTGGAGGAAGTCTGTGTCCACCAGGCAAGGAGAAGCCGGCCTCGTCCTCCGCCCTGGGGTCCCCACACTGAGTCCTTCCCGCCCAGCTGCCTGCCGTGTTTAATGATTCTCCGTCCACCCTGACATTGCCCCAGATGCTCCTTTGAGAAGCCTCAGGGAAGCCCCGAAGGGCAGGGCCATCTACCGTCAGCTTCCTGGACAAGTGTGAAGCGAGAGTCCTTAACCAAAAGGGAGTGGGGTCGCTGCTGTCTTTCCCGTCTTATGGGCCAAGGACAGAGCCGTGACGCAGCCCAGTTGTCCAAACCCAGATCCGTCCGGCACGTGGATGTGACCACAGCCCGTGAGTACCCACGTGCCCCCGTACCCACTGCCCGTGAGCGGCGGCTCTCCTTTCTGCTGGGCAGAGGTCGTCACCCTGGCCTCCGTGTTCACCTCGGTCTGAAGATCCGACGACATGGTCGGGGGAGCTCTGAAACTGTAAACTTTTGCGATCTCTGGTTCCCAGCGGCCTGCCGGGGGTAGTTGAAGGGGGCAGGACGGGTGCCTGCACTCACGGGCTCCAACCACTGCACTGTGACCTGGCGAGGGGAGGACAGAGGCTGGGAGGGCGGCTCCCCGAGGAGGGGCCCCTGGTTAGTGTGCTGTGCTCAGGGTCGGAGAAGAAGGCCGGGGCTGCCGAGACCCGGTGAGGGGGCAAGAGGAGGCCGCCTCTCGTTAGAGGGGACTCGAGCATGAGGCGCAGTCTCCAGCCACCTCGGTGTGGCCCACGGCTCTGCCCACAGATAGAGGGGCTCTGCAGAGGGTTTTAAGCGGGCACCAGAAGGGTCACGTGTACATTTTAACCCTGCCTGTGGTGTAGACCTGAGGTTTGGAAAGGAGCCGCATCGGAATCACCGCAGGGTCTGGTTCTGGGGCCGGCAGGGGTTGATGGGATCTGAGCGTTTGCTTTTGGACACGTTCCTGAGGGATGATGTCACTGCTGCTCTGGGGGTCACACCGGGAGAACCACTGGTATGCAGAACAGCATCGTGACCCCACGTGGACCAGAGTGCCCCTCTCTGCAGGTGGGGGAACCGAGGCAGGAAGCCAGACTGGGAATCTGAGGCTAGACCCAGACGCCCCGTGTAGACCCTCCGTGCAGTTCCGGAAGCCACTTCTAATGAAAATGAATTTATTTTTTAAAGATTTTATTTATTTATTTGAGAGAGAATGACTGAGAGAGAGCATGAGAGAGGAGAAGGTCAGTGGGAGAAGTGGACTCCCCAAGGAGCTGGGAGCCTGATGCGGGACTTGATCCTGGAAGTCCGGGATCATGACCTGAGCTGAAGGCAGTCGCTCAACCACCTGAGCCATGCAGAAGCCCATGAATTTATTTTTTAAAGATTATATTTATTTATTTGACAGAGAGAGATCACAAGCAGGCAGAGAGGCAGGCAGAGAGAGGAGGAAGCAGGCTCCCCGCTGAGCAGAGAGCCCGATGCGGGGCTCGATCCCAGGACCCTGAGATCATGACCTGAGCCGAAGGCAGAGGCTTAACCCACTGAGCCACCCAGGCGCCCCTGGATATTCTTTTTTTTTTTTTTAAGTGGACTCTGAAAAAATGTCTTAATCGTACCTCTCTCAATTTCCAGTTCACGTGTTGTGTCCTGGGGTAGTCAGTCCAGGGGTGAAAATGTGCCTGTGAGCTCCTTGTGCGTGGGACCCTTCTCTCACTCACCCTGTTCCCAAGGCACCTCGCTCAGTGTCTGGTTCCAAGTAAATGCCCGGCACATGTGCCGAGCAGGGTGAATTAAATTAATGGTAATGCCAACTGTGTTCAGCAAGAAATAAAAATCTTCTGTAAGAAATTGGAGGTAGGGGCGCCTGAGTGGCTCAGTGGGTTAAAGCCTCTGCCTTTGGCTTGAGTCGTGATCTCGGGGTCCTGGGATCGAACCCCGCATGGGCTCTCTCCTCAGCAGGGAGCCCGCGTCCCCCTCTCTCTCTGCCTGCTTCTCTGCCTACTTGTGATCTCTGTCTGTCAAATAAATAAATAAATTTTTTTTTAAAAATTGGAGGTAGAGGGGTGCCTGAGTGGCTCAGTGGATTAAGCCTGTGCCTTCAGCTCGGGTCATGATCTCAGGGTCCAGTGATCGAGCCCCGCATCGGGCTCTCTGCTCCACAGGGAGCCTGCTTCCTCCTCTCTCTCTGCCTACCTCTCTGCCTATTTGTGATCTCTCTCTCTCTCTGTCAAATTAAAAAAAAAAAATCTTTAAAAAAAAATTGGAGGTAGAATATTTCCCAGCACAAATCACTCGAAAATGCCAATTCAAGTGTAACTGTGTTACTTGAAAATGCACAGCTGAGATTTCAAGAAAGTAAAGAATCGCAGGCACATTGCTGAGCCTGGGTGCAGCCCGCAGGGGCGGCTGGTTCCCGGGGCAGCAGCTGGAGCATCCAGAAGAGCTGGGGTGAGCCGCGCGCAGGTATGGGTAGTGGCGGGCGGCTGGAGCGGAGAGCTGGACCGAACGTCTGACCGTGGAAGTGTCGGGGAAAGTCTTCTTACCCGCCTTTGCTTTCCAGGAGGAAGGTCTGAAGACCAGTCCCAGGGGCGCGCATCCCCTGCAGGGACCTCCTGCAGGGTCCCCATCTGGGTCTTTGAGAGGCTACACCAATTTCATTTTCTCGTTAAATATTAACTAGAAACTCATTTTTTCCAAACTTTGCAGTTTACTTCTGAAATACATCATTACCCATATTGAGTCTTCAATAATAAGGGTAATAAGGAGACAGAAACTCTCCTCCAAAGGCATCACCTTGGTGTAAAGAACAACCCTGGGGCTGGACTGGGTGTGCGGACCAGCCTTCAGGGTACTGGCCCGCGGATGCCCCACGAAGCCCCAGGAGCAGGCCTGTCCCTCCTACCTCAGCCTGAACCTGGGCTTGCTCGCCGACCCCAGGGCGGGGGGTCAGCTCGGTGCCTCCCTAGCAGGCACTATCCCCTCTGTAGAGTTTACACTAAGCTGGTGTGAACAGGGCTATGGAGAAATCAGGGCCAGCGTGGAACGTCCACTGGGTCCACACTCCTCTCGGGGCCAGTGCAGCATAAACCTGGGTAGGTCGGGACACACTTGCAAAACCAGCCCCCTGTGGTTTCTGGGACCCCCCCAACCCCCGTCTGGTATCAGCTTATTTTTAGAAAATATTTTTTAGAACAATTTCAGCTTATTTTTAAAGAGCCCCCCATAATGAACAACCCATATTCTTGGCATCGGCAGTTTCTCTCAGATTTGTGATGCGTGATCAGACGGCAAAGCTGGGGACCCTCAGATCGTCCCTCTCCCTGCTCCACAAAGCCACTTAGAATGAATTTTAAGGAAATAGGTGGGCATCTAAAGAGGCGAATAAACTGTTTGGGTTCAGAGTGGAGGCGGGCTGGTGCTGTCTGGCGTGCCCCAGGCCGGGCAGCGAGGGCCCCTCGTGGAGGCAGCATCACTCCGGCCGAGGCTGACCACCAACACTCTTCTGGGCCTCTTTGCAGATCACGTTCTACGTTCTGGTGAAAGCCATTTACACGCTGGGCTACAGCGTCTCTCTGATTTCCCTTACCACCGGAAGCCTAATTCTTTGCCTCTTCCGGTAAGTATCAGAAATGAGCAATTCTGCTGTCTGAGACCAGAAATTGTAGGTTTAAGCCAGGTAGGCCCATCAGAGGAGGAAAGAGACTCACTGTCTCCAAGCCAAAACAAAATCCCTTGGAGAATCCCGTGTGAAACACCAAAACATGATGCTAATATTTACATTTCTGTTTACATAGTCCGCATTTCTTATATAAAGAGACAATGCCGACTTTGGATAAGAATTCAGTTCAACTGCTGTTTACTGAATACCTAGCCTTATGCAAATCCTTTGAAAATACAGAAGCATCAAGAGCTTGCCCTTGCCATTCAGAAAGCTCCTATATTTTGGGCATCATTTCCTGATGGCTCTGAATCAAAAGTCAAAGTCAAAACAAATACCAGTTAGGTTTTCTGCAGAGCAGAATTTAAGTGGAACAAGGAAATTAGAAACAAAATGTTCTGAGCACTTTTTAGAGAAGCACACTATCACATGAAGTGAAGTTCAAAAGCAGGTCATTTGACATGGGTCTTGCAGGAAATTTGCTGCAAAGGTTCAGTCTTCACATCTGTGAAGTGGGCACAGGCCGTCTACACTTATTCTGAAATCCATTCCGGGACTCCAGCCTGAGGACATGGAAATAAAGGAAAAAGTTTTACCTACAGAAATAGTTACCATAATACAAATCTGAAAACATCCTAAACATACAGTAAGGAATAGTAACTTCCATAAAAACAGAAGAAGCCTTAAGATTAGATCTAATTATTAAAGTGTTCATTGCTCCCTCCACCCCACCCCACCTCACCCCATCCCTTCCCTCACCCCTCACTCCTGCCCGTCTCCACTGCAGGAAGCTGCACTGCACCCGGAACTACATCCACCTGAACCTGTTTCTCTCCTTCACCCTCCGAGCCATCTCCGTGTTGGTCAAGGACGGTGTGCTGTACTCCAGCTCGGGCACAGGGCACTGCCCCGACCAGCCGTCCTCCTGGGTAAGGCTGCCCCTGGGAGCAGGGTCCTCGCACTGAGGGGATGGTGGCCGGCGTGAACTGCAGCCCCACAGGCCTCCGTCCTCACCACCCCGGCCCTTTGTCTCTCCCCACCTGACACTGGGATGAAGTCCCACAGCTCGTGCTCGGGGCTAACGGCAAGGGTCTGGCTGAGCAGCATAGGGGCTGCCCGAGGGGCTGGGGCTCAGAGCAGGCCCAGGTTGGCAGGTGAGACTAGGATGCGTCCCAGGCACCTTCCTGGGCTGGAGGTCATGGGCCGCGAGCACTCACCCCCAAGCAGAGCCGGAACAACACGAGGGCGCTACCCCCAAGGGATCCGCGGCAGCAGCTCTGGGCTGAAGACCCGGGTGGAGGGGCTCAGTGTCACTACCTTCACCCCACACCTCCCAGATGACCAGAAAGAGCAGCACCCGTGGACTGTTGGGGTGAAGTTCCCATGGGGGGCACGAGCCCCCCGCAGCCCCACCGGGAGCCCCGTGGCCTGTCTGTGACCACGCCGGGCCCAGCTGTCTGCCATGAGGAGGAACACGCTGGTTGCTTCTACGGCCGTGCACTCCTGTGCCAGGCTCCCGCCCAGGCTGAGCTGGTGCTGTGCGTGGGCCTGTGGTGCTGGGCTGGGCCGCACGCTGACCGCGCCCCTCTGATACAAGGGTCCGTCCGAGTCCTTCCGAGGGCTGCCTCGGGACCTCTGGCCGGCACCCGGGCTCCAGGCCATCCAGCGGTCAGTGTGACCGCAGCTTCCCGGGCAGCCCTCTCTGCACAAGGACCAAGGACGCTGGCCACTGTTCTCTTGGGCCCCGGGCAGCTGGATCTGCCTGCTGGCGAGGTTGCCCGGGACGGAACAGACTTGAGTTAGTTCAGTTTTCAGATAGGAAAGCCTTCTAGAACACCGCAGAACACCAGCGTTTCGCAGGCCTGCCGGCGAATAGATTTCTGGGGACAATCTGCTCATGACATACCCGGACTGAGTCAATTAGCAGAGTTTGTCGTAATAAAAGTAACACAAGACCCTTCACCCGGCAGACCCCCAGCCCCACATGGGAGTCTGAGCCCCTGGGTTCTTGCCCCACAATGGAGTCTCCGACGTGGGCGACAGGGGGTAAGCCCCAATGCCACTCTGCGTTCTTCTTTTGTTGAGAAACCTCCTTTCCCTTCTCCAGGGATCTCAAATCTCCACTCAAAGGAGCCCCCTTTCCTGAGCTTCTTATTAAGGGGCTGGTGAACCTAGTGGGCCACAGACCCCCACCATCTACCCCAGGCCTGTGCTCCCAGCCACACAGACAGACCCGGCGGGCTCCTCCCTGAGGGGCGAGGGAGCAACAGTGGCCCAAGGGAACGAGAACCCCGCCATGGCCACCCTGCCCCACCAGCCCCTATGCTGAAAGTCACTGACCCCCCTGCCCACCTGGGGTTGGGGCTTCACCTCCCCACTTCTCGACAGCCTTCCAGTGCCAGGCTGTACGCTGCTGGTGAGGCCCTGTGACCTTCAGAAGAGCAGCTGGCCCATTTGTGCATGAGGACACAGGGCTCCTGGGCGGGATGAGGCTGTGGTCAGCGTTCAGACAGCACGTGTACCACACACCCTGGCCCTGAAGTCGTCCAAGGATTCAGGGCTAAGGACTGAGGTGTGAGAAGCAGGGAGCAGGTGCAGAGTCCCCCTGCCGGTCCCCAGAGGGCTGCACCCCTCCATCAGGATGTCACCAGGATGTGTACCAACAGAGGAAGGAAAGGTGGGGGACAGAAGGAAGATGGGGACAGAAGGCAGGAGAGAAGGAAGGAGGAAAGGAGGAGGACTGGGTCTTCCCTCTTCTTGTCCGCAGAGAAGGCAAGGTTTGAAGTAAGTTAGTCAGAGATACAGGCAGACCTCAGCATGAGGACCAGAGAAAACCTCTTTTCTTGCAGTTGCATTTTTTTGGACATTTTGGTTCTCAGCTAGGTACCAAACCAACATTATTCTCACAAGCAGAACCCTGGGGGCATCTCCCCCAAGTAGGCCGAAGGGTCTGTTTCTCAAGACATTTGGAGGGGCTGAGCACTCGGCAGAGTTATTTCCTTCCAAGAGAAGGCTTCTGCTCCCACTGGCGCACTCTTCCCACCTACCCTGAACACAGCGCTGAGCCCTGGGCTCAGTGTGTCTCCTCCTGGGTGTGCCGGGGGGGCTGCAACCCCGGCAGCTGATTCTCACTGAGACCAGAACGGACGACATGTGGGGTCGATGGGGACTCTCAGAAACCTAGATCGGGCTTTCTGAGGTGCTCCCTATGAGCCCCCAGGAGGGGTCGGGTGGGGCGTCCATGGTGGCAGCTGTGGCCCAGCACATGGGTCTGATGTCATGTGTGGAACTGTCCCACCGATAACGGGCACCACGACCTCCCTGCACACGTGTCTCTGTGCTTGTTGCTCTTGCTTCTGTCCGCGGGACTCCGCAGTGCAGGCTGCCTCGAAAGGCTCTGTGCTCTACAGTTGCGACGCTGGTGACCGCGTGGCTCTCCCGAAAGTCAGAACAGCTGTGGGCTGTGTGCCTGCCGCGGCTTCCCTGGCGTCCCAGGGTCGGTGGGCTCCAAGCACCTCCCCCCGCACCCCAAGCACACGCCCGCATCCCCGTGAGTGGCCGTGAGTCCCAGGCTCACCGCAGCTGGTTTTCCTGTTCCCACGGTACGTTGTTAGTGCGTCTCTCCACTTAGGGTGCCGGGGCATGACGTTCAGGGGGGTCCCATGTGCCAGCCCCGCTCCCGGCCCCTCGAGCCTCAGGCACTCAGCCTCAGGAAGCAGGAACTGGTAGCTGCAGCCCCGCAGACAGTGGGGCTCGCCCCACTGGGGACAGAGAGAGCTGGGACGAGGTCGGGGTGGGAGCGCAGTGAGCGAGGGAGGCAGGGGGCAGGTGCCACCGGTTGCCTGGCAGAAGCTCCTGGCGGCTCCGGGCACCAGCTTGGAAGGGCTGCGGTGACTTTCCCGTCAGCACCAGCACCCCCAGACATGGACGTCGGTATATCCACACACGCATGTATAAAAGCACACGTGCACACACACGTGTGTGCAGGGTGCCTACGCACGTGTCCGTGGGGTCTGTGTATCAGTACAGACGCCACACACAAGGTGCGCGCCCGTGCGGACGGACAGGACTCCTCCTCGCGTGGACGTGTGTCCGCAGGCACGCTCCCCTGTCCATATGAAGAGACACCCACGTACGTACAGGTGCCTCTCTCCGCGAGGGAGTGTGTGCGCATCTGCCTGTACGCGTATGTCGTTCGTACGTACACATATGTAGTGTCGGGGGGCGGCAAAGCTACAGGAGAGAAATGAAGTCCTGTTCTTCAGCACACGTATGCAAACTTGCTGATTAAAAGCCTCAATTTCATGTTTTTTCAAGAGGCTAAAACAGCTGTGGGACCCTATGAAGGTCTGAGAGGTCTGTTTCACAGACCGCCTGGTTTCTCCCAGTGAAAACTCTCAAGAGGCCTGGGGAACATAACGTGCTTGAGGGATTCTCTCATTTTGCCCTTTGCTGTTCTGCCTCGTGCTGAGTGGGTGGCAAGGACAGAGAAGAGCAAGGGGGCAGGGAGAGGACGAGGACACAGACGTGCAGCGGCAGGGAGAGGGCAGGCGGGCAGGCTAACCGCCGCGACCCCACAGCCCACTGCTGTCCGAGCGGCTGTGTGCGTCTCCTTCTGCCCGTGTTTATCTTCCAGTGAGCTCTGCCCCAAGGCTGTGGCTGCCAAGGGCCTCGTGCGAGCACAGTGAGCACACCACCGTGTCGGTACCCTCGGCTCCCTCCACAGACACACGCGTGCCTTCCGTCCTAGAGCTCCTCCGCCCACCGTGAACTGCTCTCTCCGACGGGGTCCGTGTTCTCTGTCTCTGTCTCTGACATTCCAGGTGGGCTGCAAGCTGAGCCTGGTGCTCTTCCAATACTGCATCATGGCGAACTTCTACTGGCTCCTGGTGGAGGGACTGTACCTCCACACCCTCCTGGTGGCCATATTCTCCCCCAGCCGGCGTTTCGTGGCCTACCTCCTGATTGGATGGGGTAAGGACTGTTTCCCCCGTGCATGCCCGATGCCCCATCAGCCACCTGCCAACGCTCCAGGGGCCTGATTTCCACTGCTCTCACCTAGAAATGCAGACCTTTGAGCTCAGAAAAACCCTTTGCTACCCCTGTAAGATGCCCTTCTGGTTAGATTAGGAAGAGCCTTCCTAGCACGGCTGGTTTCCTGGAGGCAGCACCCTCATAGTTCTAGGAACCAGGAACCTAGTTTAAAACTGCTATAAACTTCCTGGGGCATAGCTTGTGCTGGAAAGTCAGAGAGAAGTGCCGTGGGGGAGAAGGGCCGCCCTTCTCACAGGAGGTCCTGGTAACCCACCAGTGAGCAGGACCTTCACTGGCCAGAATTGGGAGGGGCGTAAGCAGTGGCCCCCCCAGGTGTGCGGTGAGGGCCCCCTTGCCGCCATTGCTCCCGCACTCCAGCAGCAGCACGCAGGACGCACGGCGGAGCTTTGCCAGCCTCTGGGGCTTCAGCAAACCTGCGTGTACCATCACTGCCTTGTAAGGCTTGCGCATCGACTTCTGTGCGTTTATGAAGCATTTCCACTTGACCCTTCCGTCAGAAAGCCCTCATTCTTGCTGCCCCTGGTGGATGGGAAGCACACTTCTATCCTGTGGGTGGTCCCTGTTAGCTCTCGCTTGTGGATAACCGGTGACCTTGGTTTATGGCAGGCATTCCCACCGTCTGCACAGCTGCGTGGACGGCAGCCAGGCTCTCCTTAGAAGACACAGGGTGAGTGCCCTGTCCAACCTCTGCCCGTAAAATGAGATGGATCAGTCCTGGCCAAGTTGCCGGCATCGTTAAGTCTTCGGAAACTAGAAAGAAGCTCGCTATCTGGGTGGAAGGAAGATTTGCATTTGTGGCTGCAGCCGAGCAAAGAGCTACACAGGCAGCATTTGAGCACCCCGTGTACGAGAAGACCTCAGACCTCATGACGGTTCGCTGGGGCGACCGTACTTGGAGAAGACCCGTGTGAGGGATGGGCATTGAACCAGGTCCTGCGGCGGAGCTGGGATTGGTATAAGCCAGGCAGGATAAACCAGGTCGCTGGGGCGACCGTACTTGGAGAAGACCCGTGTGATGGGCACTGAACCAGGTCCTGCAGCGGAGCTGGGATTGGGATAAGTCAGGCAGAGCCGAGACCAGCACCTTAGGTGGAGGAAGCAGTGTTCACACAAGGGAACCGAGCAGAATGCACCCATTGTCTGCCTGGGGCCAAGTGTGGAGAGGTGACTGCTGAAGACAAGTTAAAATGGCCAGCAGGAGTGCAGCTCTCTGAGATAGACCCTGCTCTCTAAATGCCACAGAGCAGGGTCTGAAGTTCTTCTGTTTTATGTGTACAGCTGGGTCAGGGCCCCAGACTCGGGCACCAGGCTCCTACCATGAATGTTGTGCCTCATGAAGGGCTCTCAGGGTCTACCAGTTCTCTACTAGTGGTAACAAACCACCCTAAACCTCAGCAGCTTACATAATTGCGGTTTCTAGGGTGTGTTCCTGTGCTCTGGCAGCTTGGGCGGACTCACGTGGCCTTCTGGCCGCTGCCCGGCTTGCTCACACACTGGGTACCTGCTGGATTGGCCGAGGGCTGGCGGGGCTGGGACAGCACCAGCTGGCAGCTCCCGTCTGTCCTCAGGTTCCAAGCGCTCCACACCCTATTGCCAAAACCAGCCAGGACTCTGAGGCGAGGGCTGGTCTCTGCCCTTGCTGGGAGGGGCTGCAGAGCCCCATTGGGGTGGGGGTAACAGAGGGAACGATGGAGACGTTGCAAGCACCCTTTCCCAGCTTGCTAGTGGAGACAGCCCTTACTCTGGAAACCGGAGTGAAACATTGCTGGACAGACATTCCTAGCTGTGCCTGCCTCAGTTACTCCAAAGACATTTTAAACCTTCATTCAAGATACAAACACAAACCATTCAGGAGGGGAGAAGAAATTAATTTTCAGGAGAAAAACTCCCCTTTGTTGGATGCTGGCCAGAGTGAGCATGAGATCCCCCAGCACCCTAGTTAGGGGCCTTCCGTGGGGCTTGGTCTCCCCGTTGTCCTGCCTCTGGGAGTTCGGCTCTGGCTTCACGTCTCGGTCAGCAGACTTTGGCGTCAGGAGGAGTGAAGCCACTGGCCAGGGATGGGTTGCAGCCAGGTCTGCAAGTGAAGAGCAGCTCTGCTCTCACAGCGGCCATGTGCCCGTCCCAGTCCCGCGTGTGCCATCCTGCAGAGGGGCCTCAGAACTCAATAGGCCCAGAGGCCCGCGTGGCTGGAGGCCAGCCCGGTTCGGCCAGCCCTGCGTAAGGGGCGCGTCCACAGGCAGTGTGTGAACCCTCCTGCTCTGGCTTTGTGCATGAGTCGGGGGTAACATGATTTTCCTTCTCTCTTTTCACTAGTTGCTGGGATACCAATGACCACAGTGTTCCCTGGTGGGTTATACGAACACCAATTTTGATATCTATTATAGTAAGTAATTTCTGTATGGAAACGCGAGCTATCCATTGGGTTGCGCGCTTGGGCAGAGAGGGAGCCCACATCGCTGTTTTACATACTCTTTCCACTCGGCCTCGTGAGAGAACCACACACAGTGGCCCGGGTCCTTCCGTCTGCCCTGGACTCAGTCCCCCTCCAGGAGGAAGGCTCAGCGAAGGGGAGGGAGTGGGGAGAGAGGGGCTCTCCGGGGGTTGGGGGGCGGGAAGGAGCCCTGCAGGGAGTCAGGGCCAGCCCTGCAGGGATCTGGAGCTGAGACACTTCATTGTCCACCTCCCCTCTCAGGACTGACGCCCCTGCAGCCGGGGTCCTGAGATACGGGATGCTGTCGGGAGACCCCGTCCGCTCCAGTTCTGAGGGCAACCGCCGCCACCAGCTGGGCAGGGCAGAGGGGAGGAGAGCCGGTTCTTCGGGGCTGAGCCACAGACATGCTGGCCGCACCCACCTCCCCACAGGGAGCTCACGCACACATGTGGTCTCTCTTTGTGCAGGTCAACTTTGTCCTTTTTGTTAGTATCATACGAATTTTACTACAGAAACTGACGTCCCCAGATGTTGGTGGCACTGACCAGTCACAGTACAAGTGAGTATGTTTGTGGGTCCCAGAGCCCAGCTGCCTCACAACCTCCCGCGGGCCTGGAAATCCAGAGTCGGGGAGGACGTGCCTCTGTGCACCCAGCGAGGGCCCGAGTTCGCCCCTGTGGGTGAGGGACTGTGCTCGTGGCTAGGGTGGCGGTGTCTTCTCCAAGGCAGGTGACAGTGGCTCTGGTCGAGCCACTGTCACCTGCCTTGTTTCAGCCGGACACCCTCTAGGGAGCCTGCTTACGGAAGCCCTCTGCCCACTTTCCTGTTTTGTAATCTGACTTTTTCTCCTTGACCACACATTCTTTGTATTTCGTGCTTGATTCTTTTTCCCCCATCAGACCACATGGTTCATGCTGGCATCTAAGGCCAGGCCTCGTACTGACTAACAATTCGTGGCTTATTGGCCGAATGATTACATGAAGATGGTTTTCATCAAATCCATTCAGTGGGAAAGAGATCAGAGATTAAGTACACACCACAATCATCCGGCTAATTAATGAGGACCTGGAGACTCGATAAAAGAACATAAAGATTCTATAAATTTCTGTCCAGAACTTACAAAGAAAACGCCCACAACCTATTATCAAGTAGAACGAGCTCAGCACGGGGCGGTTGGGCCAGCCAGTGGGGGCCTCAGACAGATAGGCCTGGAATCACCGCCGCCTGGAGCTGTGTGACCCTGGGCCGGTGACCTGACTACAGCCAGGGGTGGGCCTGGCAGCGGGACAGGCAGCATCGGTGGTGGCCAGGGTCCCTGCTGGGCTGACGCACCAGCTGCAGGCCTGGGGGATGTGACTTCACTGCTCTGAGTCTCAGTGGCCTCATCTATAAAGTGGAAGTAATCATTATCTCTAAGTTAGGAGGGTAAATACAGTTAGTACTTGAAACACATTTAGTGCCGGCACCAGTAAGTGCTGTGGGGCAATCTGTGCACGGATCCTTCTGACCGTGCCCCAGGCTACATAGAACCCAGTCACTCAAGGAAGGACACAGACGGCCAGACCTAGAGATGGGATTCCACATCAGACCACAAAGGACAAAGCCATGTCGTCCTATGCAAGCAGCACTTGTCCTGGCCCCTGAGCCCACCCGCACCTGCGGCAGGGACGGGACGGCTCTCGGTTGCTCCTCAAACTCAGTTTTGATTTTCAGCTGGTCTTGTTTAGCTTCTGTGCTGACCTTTTCTTTGGGTTCTCTGGGAGTGTCCGTTCAGTACGTCTTAGAGATCTATGTTTTTATTTTGGAAACAAAATTAAGTAGGAAAACATAATCTGTTCCTTTCCCAGGATGACAAAAGAAACAGAGCATGTCTGCGATGTTGCCCTCTGGTTGTATCTTGATGTCTTTTCTCTGGAACTATCTTTGTAACAGTAACAAACGCCCCCGAACAGGGTCCCAGAGGTCCAGCCTCGCTAGAAATCTGTCTCCAGAAATGAGCATATGATAGTGAGAATAGAGAGAAACGATCGTGATTCCAGATGCACCTCAGGGAATTCAGGCAGACTCTGTGTCTCACACTGAACTAAAGGGCACAGCCCCCTACACAACCACCTTCTGCTCACCAGGCTAGTGCTGAAACAGGGTATGAAATGCAGCGAACTTGTGAGGTTAGATGTTTGGATCTGCGAGCAGACAGCGGTGTGACGCCTACTGATGGGCCTTCCTTGCCGACGGGGCTGGACCATGTCCTGCTGCACAGTGACCCGGGCTTCTGGGGTTTGCATGGATGGACTGAAGCAGGGACATCCCACTTGTAAACACCGCAGGACATGGTTCGTTTGTGAGGGAAATCAGGAGAAATGGACACATTTCTAGAACTTACATCCCAGGCTCTGAGTGCTAGGTTCGAGGTCAGTGCCTCAAAAATATGTTAAGAGCTTCATGACTTTTTCTAAGCATTGGGTTAGGGCCAAGGAAGAGGAGAAGGTGGGGGAGGGGCAGAGTGGAGCCTCCTGGCTGGGTTCCTTCGGGATCAGGCCGCCGGGTCCCTGCAGAGGCTACCGGATGTTCATTTAGGGGGCCTTGATGTGCACACATCACCGGGTGGCCTGACTTGGCCTGGGGCCAAGATCCTCCCTGATGTACTCCCAGGGGACCCCAGTGCCCCTGACGAGCCCCCGGGGACCCCAGTGCTCCTGTCCATGCTGGAGCTGCAAAGATGAAATCTGGCCTCAGGCCAGAACGACCCAGGAGGCTGTTAGAGCGACCAGTGCCAGTCCCGCTGCGGGGACCTGGTTTAGTTGCAGTGAGGAGGCAGGCTGGACTGAGGACTCCAGGAAGTTCCACGGATGACTCTCACACGCAGCAAGGGGAGGCCCCAGCTCAGAGCAGTGACTCTGCAGGTGGGATCCAGACAGCAGAGGCAGCATCTCTAGGAACCTGAGAGCCAGCAGTGCAAAGGTGGGGCGAGCGACTGGCCTTCGAACGTGACCCCCAGGCGGTCCGGTGCCGCTCCGGTGTAGAGAACGGAGATCGGGTTTGCCGGGGCGTGGGGAGAGCAACTAAAGGAAAGAGGGCCGCGAGCTCAGCGGTCTTTCTTCCAGGCGTAGAACCCAGCAAGCGGGAAGCCGTGTTTCCATCAGGGAGGGCAGTGACCCCCCGATGGACAGACCAGTTACATCTGGTCCAGGTCAACCAACCCCACGGAGCTTGGGGCACCCAGACCCCGGGGCGCCCGTCCCGCTGCCACACTGTGCTCGGGGGCTGCCCCCTGCTGAGTCTGCTCCTGTGAACGGGGTCAGACTTGACTGCTGGTGCCGGGAGGCTGCCCTCGGACTGACATCCTTGCTGGGGGCCCCGCAGGAGGTCTCGGAGGAGCCTTGCGGCGTTCGGAGGTCCTGTTTGTCACCGCGCCGACACGTTCTGCCCGCGGCTGGGCGGGGGAGGCTGGTTTTACTCCGTCTGTGGGCAGCAGGGCTCCGCCGGTGAGGCCCCGGCCCTGGGCCAGCGAGCGGGACCCCCCGAGCCCGGGGCTGGCCCCACGCTCAGCGTCTGTCTGTCCCGCAGGAGGCTCGCCAAGTCCACGCTGCTGCTCATCCCCCTGTTCGGAGCCCACTACATGGTGTTTGCCGTGTTTCCCATCGGCGTCTCCTCCAAGTATCAGATTCTGTTTGAGCTGTGCGTGGGATCGTTCCAGGTGCGTGTGGGACGGGGCGGCCCTCCCTGGGGCGGCGAGCGGCTCTGACAGGCCCTCCTCACTTGCAGGGTCTGGTGGTGGCTGTTCTGTACTGCTTTCTCAACAGCGACGTAAGTGCTCGCGCACCTCGCGGGACGCGGTGTGGGACTCCCTGACGGGCCCCGCAGCCTGCAGGAGAGCTCGGGTCTTCTGTCCTGGCCCCGCCGCCGTCCTTCCAGCCCCATTCACTGAGCCTGTCTCCCCACACCAGCCTCCCACAGGCAGGCTCAAGAAAGCTCCCCGGCCGGCGGGTGGAGAGGGACCCTGCCCTCTGCGTGGCCCCGGCCTTACTCCTTGACCCCGGATATCAGGCCACACAGACGCCCATGGGGGGCGGGCCCAGAGGTGGGAGCCCTGCTCCCTGAGCCCCCTGCCCACAGCCAGTGAGGACACACATGCCTGAGTCCCCCAGAGCAGAGCCCCGGTCTGCTTGTTTCCCATGTGCCTTCCCCTGCCAGGCCTCATGCGGCCGCATGCCCCCAGGCTTCCTGCCCCGCACCTCTCCCTCCCTCAGCTCAAATGCCCTCCGGGAGTCTGCTCCCCTTCCGCTGCTCTGGGGGGCCCCCGAGTCCTGACCCCACCTGGCCCCGAGCACCCTTGCCTGCTGCTGCCCGTCATCCCTCCTCCTGGCGCTGGCCGCCTGGCCGGCCGCATCTTCCGTACTGCGGCTCCCCCGGAGCAGGGCCTCGGCGCGCTGGCTGCCCCCGGGCGTGTGTTGGCTCCCACGTCTGCCTGACTCCCGCTTCCTCGTTGCCTCACCCTCGCCCAGGTGCAGAGCGAGCTGAAAAGGAAGTGGCGCAGCCTGTGCCCCGGACGGCCCTGCAGCCTGGACCACAGGCTCCGCCGCGTGTCTGTCTCGAGGAACGACTCGGAGAGCGCCCTGCAGTTCCACCGCGGCTCCCGTGCCCCATCCTTCCTGCAGACGGAGACCTCAGTCATCTAGAGGGGCGCCCCATTGCAGATGGACACCCCAGAGCCTCGGACGCGGGCAGCCGCAGGCCGGCCTCCCCCGGCAGGAGAGCCCTGGCAGGTCACTCAGCGGTGACTCCGCAGAACTGGTCTCTGCCTGTCCCCTCCGTGGAGCTGGGGTTCCGTGGGCACCGGCTGGGACTTTAGTCTGATCCCTGCTAAACGTCAGTATGTGGGCAGTTTTGCTCGTAATGCTGTTTGGCCAAGTAGAGGGACCTGTTCTCAGAGAGAACAGGGAGACAGAAGCTGTCTCTGAAATGGGGCACAGTGGCCCCGAACTTGGCTCCATCCACTCCACCCTGGAAGGAAAACAAGGTGGGTTTCTCATCTCGGTGCCAGTTCTGGGCAGGGGGCAAAGGCCTGAGCTGGGGGCTGGATCTTCCCCCTGCATGACCCCCAGCTCTGGCCTCCCCTGCCCAGTCCTCAGTAGGGCAGCTTTCTCATCTGCCAGACACAGGCGCGGCGCAGCAGAACCTGCCCCTGCTGGGTGCCCCTGCTTGTCCCCACCTGCCCCAGGGCCGCCCCTACCTGCTGGTCCACCAGGAAAAGTGCAGAGAAGGGTGTCAGTTGACAACGGCAGCGAGTGGCATGTCACCCCGCAAGGGCACCAGAGCCTAATGAGACTCCCCCTGAGACCACGTCAGGCCTCCTCCCCCAGCAGGGTGAGAAGGTTGGGTAACCTGCGGTCCAGCTTGTAGGACCTGGTCATCAGGGCAACTACGACACCAGGCATTTTATCTGGAGCAGAAAGCTATTCTCCTTTTAAGGAAATAATCTTTTAATGAAAATAATCTTAAAATCCATTTCTGCTTAAATGGAGGTTATTCTAACAAAATATAAAAATGTGTTGCGCGCTTCTGTCCAGCCGTGGCAAGCAGCAGCCCCGGTTTCCAGTCCCGCCGATGTCTGCAGATTCGGGAGCGGGTCTGAGTGCTGACCAGCTGCAGAGGGAGCAGGCGGCCGGCGAGGAGAGGGAGTCCGCCCCCAGGCCAGGCCCGCCTCACAGCACGGACAGACAGACGATCTGCCCAAACCCCTCCAGCTGCCTCAGCTGCTGCACTCAGCAGTTCGACCCCTTTCATGTTCATGGCGCCCCACCCCTGAGTCCATGAGGTCTTCTTCCTGAGGCATCGTAGACCCTGGCCGGCACAGGGGAGCGGGGTCTGGCGGGCCGGGGCAGACAGAGGGGCTCAGGTCCCACAGCTCACGTCGGTGACCAAAGCCTGGACAGACAGGGACAGCAGAGCGGCTGCGTGCAGAGGTCATCTGAGCTGGGCCCCCGCCTCAGATGAGTCGCTGTCACCAGATCCCCATGACCAGCTGAGAGCCAGACCTGGGTTTACGGGGGCCATGGGTTGTGCTCAGCCCTGGACGTGCCTCTTCCTTGCTGGCCTGGGCCAAGGCCCCCGCGGGCGTGGGCTGGTCTGTCTTGCCGGGGAAAGGGGAGGAGGCCGGGAGAGCGAATGTTTCCTAAGAGCAGAGCGGGGGTCCAAGAGTCCGCATACTGGTCCTAACCTGCTGTAATGTGTGTGGGATGTCCACAGTCGCTGTGTGCAGCGCGTCAGTAAAACCCAAGTTCCTGTCCAGAGGCTCTAGACTGGTCTGCAGGTCCCGGGCCCACCGCTCTCACGCGGAAGGCAGACTCACCATGCTCAGCGGAGGGCCGTCCCCGGCCCCGGAGCTCTCCCTGCAGGCCCAGCGAGCTGCATGGAGGAAGGTGAGCACCTTCGAGGCCCTGGAAGCAGCCACCTCCCGCAGGGCGCTGAGGCCGCCTGCCAGGTCGCCCTCCTCGGGCACCCAGGGCAGCGGGAAGTGGCCGCCCGGCATCCAGCGGCTCCGGCAGCCACCCTAGCTGCAGAGCCTGAGAAGCAGGGGCAGGGCTGACGCACGTGTGCACGCCCGTGTGTGTCTGCGAGCGCCCTGACCCCATGCGCCTCAGGCCCGTAAGATCTGCGTCCGCACCATCTGCACTCAGCCTGCACTCCCCTCCAGAGGAGCCGGACACGCCGCGCAAAGCAGACTCCCAGAACCAGGATGGAGACCCGCCGGGGAGCGGGGCAGGCTTGGTGCAGCCCTGGGCTGGGGGGGAGCGTGCCCCCGGGCAGGGCAGGTGGAGAGACCAGGGAGGACCACGGCCCTGACACTCAAGGAGCACACTGGTGTGGGCTTGCGCCCCCGCCACGCTGAAGGGGACCCTCTCTGCAGCGGACCTGCTCCTTTCTTAGCAAAAAAGGCAGCTTTTAGGGGGCTTTTTTTTCAGGTTTTCAGGGAGCAGATTATACAGAGGCGTTATAAAAGTTCGAGTATTATAGGGAAATATTACCGACAGTAATCTGTCGAAGTCTCTGAATCCCGTCTTCCATCCGCTCCTGTCCCTTCTGGGGCTAACTGATCTTCCCGGTATTTTCCTCCATGTGTGTGCAAACCTCTCCCTCCCTTTCTGCCTTTCTTCTTCTCCACGGAAACGAGGCCGTACTGTGCAGAAGCCTCTGCAACTTGCTTCTTTAGTGAAGAAAGGTCGTGTGACTCTGGCCTGTCCACCCACAGATGCGCTCCTCACGGCGGGACAGTCCCTGGCACGAGCTCCCCCGTCCCGCCCCCTGGATACAAGTCGAGGTGTCGCACGAACACTTGTGCGCACGCCCAGGGATTCCCCCAGGACAGGGTCTCCCACGTGCTGGGCACAGCCAGGCGCGGAGGACCAGTGGCGGCAGGTGCAGCTCCCTCAGTGGCAGCTGGGACGGTCCCCACCCACCAACCCCAGCATCACTGACATTTCCTCTCTCCCCCGCCTCAATCTGCCTGCCTCCAGGCATGAGCCACAGGAGCTCCTCCCCCTTGGTTCTGCATTAATGTGGAGCCTGACCTCCCATGAGACAGCCGCCCCCAACCCTGGCCCCCCTGGCAGGCGCCCCCTCCCCACAATGCATGTCCACTGCTCTTTTACAAACCGACTTTTTTATTCCTGGGAAACGGGGGATGAGACTCAGCAGAGGCCATGAGTGGTTTGTGTCACAACTGACAAGCACTTAAAGAGGCACCCCTTGGCTTGTGGACCTTACAAAGGATTTAGGGCATCTTTTATACAGAGAAGTGTTCTTTGGAAGATGGAAAGAAAGACGCTCGCTTCCTTCACCATCTATAAAGGGTTCCTAGGGAAGTAGAGTGGGCAGAGGTGGTCTGCAGATCATCTCCTCAAAAAGAAAAACAGTCCCACCTCCTCCTGTCTCCAGATGCCCTAGACCAAGCCCTGAGCAGAAGGTCAGCAGGTCGTAGCCTGAACACTGACCCCCTGAGCTAGCACAGGACCTTTGCTAAAGCTGCTTATGTTCAACGCCCAGAACTGAAGAAACAATAGGGGGAAGTAAACAAAACAATGGGATCACGTAGGACCAGCTCTCTATGTAAGATTTCAGGTTATGCATACCCTCTCCTGTGCTGAAGGTTGTAGGTGATCAAAGACAGCAGTCTATAAGCCTCGACACCTTAGAAACACAAGATTTTATAGTTTAAATAATTATAATTATGATCTAGAATATGCAAATTTTGTTATTTTCCAAATCACAACATAAATAACTACAATTCCTTTCTGATTTGAAAACACACTCCACTAAAGCCTCATTTCAAGGTCACTCGTAATTCTGCAGAGTTTCACACAGCATGAGTAGACTATGGTCTCCCAAGTCTGTCAACCTGCAGTGAGAAAACCCGTATCTATTATTAGCTCTATGGAAGCTGGAGGTACGTAGGACATGATCTCTGCACACTTAATTCCAGTTTTCATGTATGAAGCACGCGCACGTGCACACACATACACACACACACACACACGCTTGGATAGGATGCGTTCCCATGGGCGCATCCTGCCTGCCTCCCTGCTGCTGTCTAGGTAGGATTTTTTTTTCAGTGTAACAGAATTCATAGTTCTTGCACCACACCCAGTGCTCCATGCAATGCATGCCCTCCATAGTACCCACCACCAGGCTCCCCCAACCTCCCACCCCCCGCCCCTTCAAAACCCTCAGGTTATTTTTCAGAGTCCATAGTCTCTCATGGTTCATCTCCCTCCCAATTTCCCTCAACACCCTTCTCCTCTCCATCTCCCCATGTCCTCCATGTTATTTGTTATGCTCCACAAATAAGTGAGACCATATGATAATCGACTCTCTCTGCTTGACTTATTTCACTCAGCATAATCTCTTCCAGTCCCGTCCATGTTGCTACAAAAGTCGGGTATTCATGCTTTCTGATGGAGGCATAATACTCCATAGTGTATATGGACCACATCTTCCTTATCCTTTTGTCCGCTGAAGGGCATCTTGGTTCTTTCCACAGTTTGGTGACCGTGGCCATTGCTGCTATAAACATTGGGGTAGAGATGGCCCTTCTTTTCATCACATCTGTATCTTTGGGGTAAATACCCAGTAGTGCAATTGCAGGGTCATAGGGAAGCTCTATTTTTAATTTCTTGAGGAATCTCCACACTGTTCTCCAGAGTGGCTGCACCAACTTGCATTCCCACCGACAGTGTAGGAGGGTTCCCCTTTCTCCACATCCTCTCCAACACACGTTGTTTCCTGTCTTGCTAATTTTGGCCATTCTAACTGGTATAAGGTGGTATCTCAATGTGGTTTTAATTTGAATCTCCCTGATGGCTAGTGATGATGAACATTTTTTCATGTGTCTGTTAGCCATTTGTATGTCTTCATTAGAGAAAGCTGTGATCACCAAGACAGCATGGTACTGGCATAAAAACAGACACATAGACCAGTGGAACAGAGTAGAGAGCCCAGATATGGACCTCAACTCTATGGTCAAATAATCTTTGACAAAGCAGGGAAAAATATACAGTGGAAAAAAGACAGTCTCTTCAATAAATGGTGCTGGGAAAATTGGACAGCTACGTGTAGAAGAATGAAACTCGACCATTCCCTTACACCGTACACAAAGATAAACTCGAAATGGATAAAGGACCTCAACATGAGACAGGAATCCATCAGAATCCTAGAGGAGAACATAGGCAGTAAGCTCTTTAATATTA
>PISX010016572.1:32331-45941 GCA_004024625.1 Mellivora capensis
AAATGGATAAAGGACCTCAACATGAGACAGGAATCCATCAGAATCCTAGAGGAGAACATAGGCAGTAAGCTCTTTAATATTAGCCACAGCAACTTCTTTCAAGATATGTCACCAAAGGCAAAGGAAACAAAAGCAAAAATGAACTTTTGGGACTTCATCAAGAGCAAAAGCTTCTTAATCTCATAAAACAAGCTGAGGGGTGCTGGGGGGAGGGGGGTTGAGAAAGGGGGGTGGGGTAATGGACATTGGGGAGGGTATGTGCTATGGTTAGTGCTGTGAAGTGTGTCAACCTGGAGATTCACAGACATGTACCCCTGGGGATAAAAATACTTTATATGTTTATAAAAAATTAAAAATTAAAAAAAAAAAAGAAAGAAATATCTAGGGTGAAAAAAATAAAGAGCAAAATCTTCTGCACAGCAAAGGAAACAGTCAACAAAATAGAGGCAACCCCCAGAATGGGAGAAGAGATTTGCAAATGCCAGTACAGACAAAAGGTTGATATCCAGGATCTATAAAGAACTTCTCAAACTCAACACACACAAAACAGATAATCACATCAAAAAATGGGCAGAAGACATGAACAGACACTTCTCCAATGTCTGGGTAGGATTTTGTCTGGCTTCACACACGCTTCTCTTCTCTCCCTCCTAAGATAGTGCCTCCTTGTCAGACAGCCTCTGGGGCTTTGAGATGGGGGACCTGCGCCCCAGGCCTTCCCCTGGGCGACGTTGATGACACAGCCCAGGCGCAACTCCACACTGAGAGCGAGAACTGAAGGGAGACTGGGAGCTACCACCACACATGAGGGGCCTCTGTGGTGTAAGAAAATGCGTGAACTGCTCAAATTCCTTGGGATGCACGGATTGTGCTTTTGATCATATGTCACACTTCCCTGGGAATGAGACCATGGACCGTGGATCAATACGTGTATGTGGCCTGCACTGTGTCCTAAGCCCCATGTCCACTGTCCGCCTGTCCATCTGGCCATGTGATTGCTCATGGCTCTGCAAGACAAGAGTTCAGCAAGGCAAAGAGGGCTTTGAGGAAAAGACAGGCATTCAATGAAGTTACAGAGGACATGTGGAATTTATAAAAGGGAAAACTTAAAAATAGGGCAATGTGGCTAATGCGGCTTGCCGAGGGGCTCCGCTCTGCTGTGTCCAGGAAGGCAGCAGGAGGTGCAGTCAGATGGACAGGCTCCAAACGCCCCTAGCAGATGAAACAGGCTTTCTTCCGAAGACTGGGAGCTTCCCAAGGCTTTTGAGCTGGGGAATGACGTGGCTGAGGCTGTGTTTTGGAGGCGAACTGATGGCTGGGAAAGAGGCAGTGTCGCGGAGCATCTGTGAGCTTGGTCTGCACAGGACGGGAAGGAGGGCCCTGGCTATCGAGGCCAGGAGTGGGGGAGCCACACCCGTGGTGGGACAGTTTGCTAAGAGGCGACACCAGGACCACAGGGGAGTCCCCGGACGCCCACATGACAGTGAAGCACGCTGTGGGCCAGAGGTTGCCACTTTCACGCCGTGTACTCTGACGCTTTCAGAATAAAATGAATGCGTGGCTTTCCCACATAGTAGCCTGGTGGACACAACTAGCAGCCTGCAGTTCCTTCTGTCCTGCGGGAGTTTTTCTTAGAAAGGAGGGTGTCCAAGGGCCAGGCAGGAGGGAGGCTCTCCCTCTGTTCTCCTCTGTGGACACAACAGCATCTCAAACCCACTCACATCATAAGAGACATGGAGGAGAGACACTGGGGATCACGGGGGTTTGTACAACCCCAAGCCAAGCTGACTCTGAACGTGCTTTTGGTGATGTAAGAAACCACAAAGAAAGACCTATGCATCGAAACCTGCTCAACTAGATTCAGGCCGAAACAGAGAGCGAGCGAGAGCGTCCAGAACGAATCTGAGTCAAACCCCGTGAGCAATGCTGGGCGCCACGGGCTCTCCAGCTCAACAGACCATCGCTCGAACCTGCAACCCCGACGCAACCACCCTCCTGACCCACACTTGCTGTCAAGCTAGATACACAATAGGCTCCCGTAAGCAACGTCAAAATGTGTGCTTTTGGAAGTTAAACCCCAGAATCCTATTTGGGGCATTAGGGGTATGTGGGGCTGTGAGGGGAGGGGTCTTCAGTGAGAACTACCCTCCAGATTCAGTGGATAAAGTTAAAGTCAGATTGCCAGGCCAATGTCAGGAGTCGCGAAGTCAAGACACAGGCAGGTGTGGAGGGGAGGTCACGGCCCACAGGAAGGGGGACATTTGTTAAAGGTCTGACCGGCAAAAGGTCAGTTAGCAGGACAGGGATGCCCCAGACACAGGCAGGCTGGGTGGGTTCCGACCCGTCTCAGACGGCACCATGGGGGTGGGCAGCACTGTGCTCCCGTGCCAAGCAGGGTGCTGTTGAGGAAAAGCACGAGGCTGGGTCCAGGGGTGCCTTGAGGACCTGTGATCAAGGATTCCCAATCGATCCCACAAGGTGTGTCCAGCACATTTTCCCACCTGGGCCAAAGCGGAAGATGGCATAGAAGGCCAGGCCACACCCTTGTGGCCCCTCAACCTTGGCTGCCAGCCTCACTGGTCAGCATCTCACCCAGATGATGTCCCTGCAACAGAGAGACAGCGTCCACCCAGTCGACACAGCCCACAGACATTGCTTGGGCCCCAAGGTGAACACGTCCCCGGGCCCGGCCCCACAGTGCCCTGCTCTCAGCCACTCTCTGTCTGCTTGCTCCTGTGAGCTGCCTTGAATTTGGGGAAGGAGGCCAACAAAGCAATACATAAAAACTCCAGCCCTCCTGTGGTCACCCAGCCAGTCCTCCACTGGCCAGTCACGCTAAGGTCTTCCTGGGGTCCCCATGCAGTCCCCTCCTGTTTCTGGGCCCAGGCCAGGATGATTTCCTTCCATGAAAGTTCTCCAGACATGAGTTCCCAGCAGAGGAAATCAGGAAAGGGCATGGCTTCAGTCTCTTCAGAGTCTGTGCTGGGGACCTTTGAGCAAAGTGAGATCCAGATGATGCTTCTGCTCCCAGAATGTCAGCACTGCTCTAGAGGGACACCAGGGTTTGTGGTGGTTTGGGGTGAACTTGAATAGTCTGCCTCAGGTACCTTCCCTGCAAGACTGTGGCCTCTCACTGCCCTCCTGCCCATTTCAAGGGCCCTCACCTGCCCACAGGTGTAGCCCACAGCCCCTCCAGCACCTACTTGCCCCGTGTGGATAGAACTCCCTGTGAAGACATGTGAGTGGGCTGGTTTGCCAGAGGTAACCAAGGACATGTCACTGCATGTTACTGCGGAGCTCCCGCCCACCTGAGGGTGGTCTAGGTCTGGGTCAGCCAGGATGCCCAGGAACCCTCTGTGAGCAGGGCAGAAGGCTCCTACTCCCACAAGCACACCTGTCTGGAGAGGGTGGCTGGCAGACCTGAGAGAGAGCTCCCTGGGGGCAGCCACAGAAGGGAGCCCATCACTCCAGGAAGATGCTGAGCCCTGGAGGAGAGCTCAGAAGGAAGCCCTGGCATGCTTTCCTGGTGGAGAGGTGACCTGCACCAGATGGCCTGCTGGGAGGGCTTTGGGCCATGCAAGAGAAACTGAGAGAGAAAATAACCTCCAGATGCCCCAGGGCCTGGACCACATAGGGAAGTGTCTCTTGACAAACTTTTTAAAAATATATGTAAGAGGGAGCAGATACTGCTGGGAAGATGGCAGAGTAGGAGGACCCTGGGCTTACCTCTTGCCATGTGGCCACATAGAGAGTACCTACATTGGCATAAATAACCCAGAAAGTGACCCAAACCCTGGGAGCATGGACTCTCCATAGCCAAGCATAGACAAGAGGCCACCACAACACAGATCTATCCTCTCTGATCGCTTTTGGCAAGGTCCCATCAAAGTGGTGCCACCAGCAGGCGGTGTGCAAGCAGCCCAGATGAGACCCAGCATCACTCCAAATTGACTCCTGCCCCCAGGAAAGGGGAGGACAACAACACACACCAGTCTGACTGCAGCCTCAGCGGTGGGCTGGGGGCAGGCAGCTGGTCTGACTACAGGCCCCACCCAGCAGCGAACTCTTCTCAGGGGCCACACAGGGGAAGTGCCACAGTTTGGTGCTACTGCATCTCTGGCAAACACCTACTCTGACTCAACTCAAGCCCAAGGCAGTCCCCGGATGAGCCCACTAACACCACAGGCACCAGACTCTGCCCACAACAGGCAGAGAGCCATCACAGCCTAGAATGAAGGCAAACGGAGCTACACCACAATGGCAGAACACCCTGTAGCAACACACATAGGAGACACCCCTGAAGCACCTTTTCGGGTGAAAAGGAGACGTTGTCCTTTGGGGCACTGCAGGGCCCCTTCCTCACAAAACCACTACTCCCAAGTGTGGGAGACATCACTGACTCTCCTAAAACAGAGAAACAGACACAGAAATAGACAAAGTGAGGAGACAGAGGACTATGTCCCAAATGAAAGAGCAAAAATAATCATAGCAAGGAATCTAAATGAAATGGAGAGGAGTGATACATCTGGTAGCAAATTTAAAGTAATGCTGATAAAGGTACTCACTAGAATTGAGAAAGGAGGTAGGACTTCCCTGACACCTTCCACAAAGGGATAGAAGACCTAAAAAAGAACCAATTAGAGAAAATGAACTCACCTAATGAAAATAAAAATAGACCACCTGGAATAAGTAACAAACAAGAGGAAGTAGAAGGATGGCTCAGCAATCTGGAGGACAGAGTCATGGAAAGTAATCAAGGTGAGCAGATAAGGGGGCAGGGGATACACAAAATGAGAAGAGATCCAGGGAACATAGCAACACTGTCAAGAATAACAGTTGCATCATAGGGATCCCAGAACAAGAAGAGCAAGGAAAGGTGGCAAAGGTTTATTTGAAGAAATAATAGCTGAAAACTTCCTAAATCTGGGGAAGGAAAGAGAAATCCAGATCCAGGAGGCACAGAAAGCCCCCAACAAAACCAATCCAAAGAGGTCTGCACCAAGATACAAAGTAAATAAGATGGCCAAAATCAGTGGTAAAGAGAATTTTAAAAGCAGCAAGAGAAAGGAAAACATACATACAAGGGAAACCCAATAAGGCTATCAGTAGATTTTTCAGCAGAAACTTTGCAGCCCAGAAGAGAGCAGCATGACATACTCAAAATGCTAAAAGGAAAATATCTGCAACCAAGAATACTCTATCCAGCAAGGCTTTCATTTAGAATAGAAGGATAGAGTTTCCCAGAAAAACAAAAGTTAAAGGAATTCATCACCAGGAGCAAAACCAGCCACGTCCCCATCATAATGATGCCATCAGCCTGTGAGTCTGAAATCCACAGTCTGGCCTCCCTCCTCCCCGAGTCACCATGCACAGCCTGCTCAATGCCAAGTCAACATGCCTTCACCACAGATTGAGGACTGAAACTGACACCCTTCCCCTCAAATTCCAGCCCCTGTGCTCAAGGTTATGCACAAAAGTGGACATAATTATAACAGCAGAATGAAGCAACCCAAATAGTGACACCAATTCTGTGGACTATATCATGGATAAAAGGAGTGTGCTAGGCTAAGAACATCTCCAACACGCACATCAAAGATACACACAGCACAATTCTGGTTACTAAAAGAAACAAACCCGGGAAGAATAAAAGAAGATGAAATCCAGAAGGAGACAAACTATACGAGACTCTTAGGCATAGGAAACAAACTGAGGGTTTTTGAGGGGAAGGGATTAACTAGTGAAGACACTAAGGAGGGCACATGATGGGATGAGCACTGCGTGTTCTGTAAGACTGATGAATCCCTGAACTCTACCTCTGAAGCTAATAATACACTATATCTTAATTAATTAAATTTAAATTTTAAAAAAGAAAATATATGTAAGAGCAAGCTGAAAGATTGCTTGATTTATAAAATGAACTGGAGAAGCAAAGCATTTGACTCTTAGTTCACCTGAATAAAGTTTCTGAGAATTCATCCAAGCCCCAGTCCTCTCTCCTTCCCTCTGGATGGGGCAAGGGTCCAGGTCCAGGAAGCGTCCAGTTGACATTCACTGCCCCCATTCCAGCACGTGGCCTCAGCATTAGGAGCTGTTGGTGCTGACTTCCAGAGACAAAGTGGAGGCACATTCTCTTGTGGGGTTGGCCAAACCTATCCTGCAGGTCCCTCGGTCATTCCGACCCTTCCAGAAAGGCCCTCAAGCAGTCTGTTTCAGCCAAATGAACCTTGCAGGATGTGCACTCCAGAGAACAGGAGTCATTCTGAAGCAGAAAGGAAATGGCTTGACTGGGAGCTCTGGGATTTTCTCAGGTGGGTTCCAAGCACAGCTTATCCCTCAAATGAATGGGAATCTAACAGGTTCCCAAAGCCTACTAACTTCCCCAATATCAGAGAAGCTCCCGCAGCCTCCCTGACTCTCAGCCCTCCCCAAGGCCCACCCCCTCCAGGGGCAGCTGATCAGAGAGGGGCTTAACGACTTTCCAGCAGACACTATTGCTAGATGTCCCACCAGTCCCCACAAGGGACGAACAGGACCTACAAGTGTGCCCTGTGAGCAGACAGCCTGGGTCCAGACCATCCAGATGTGAACCCCAAACCCCCTCCCAACTGCCAGACCTGTGAGCAGCTCGTGACTTCTGAGAAGATGGGATTGTTAACTGCACAAGCTCTAGAATCAGGCCCAACCCTTAGTAAGGGCTAACTGAGGGTTAGCAGTTTCTCATTTCTTAATTGAAGGAATGTCAATCTCCCCATGAGGAGCTTTTAATTAAAAGAAAAAGTCCAACACTTAGAAAACTAACAGAAACAACACAGATAATCAAAGAACAAAAAATTATAAAAACAAGAATAAGGAAAAAGTTACACACCCCCATAAGTAAAATAAAAAACTGGATACCTTAATTTCCCAAAAGAATGGTACTATTCAGTGATGATGATGTGAGGTTAGAGTTTACTATGTAGTATAATACTATAAATTTCATATTTGGTGGTTTTACTATATATCATAGTTTTACCATAAGGCAATATACCTATTATACCATATAAGCATATTATTATCCTGTATTTATTTCCTCTATAAACATTAAACCTGTTAGAACTTTATTTTTTTATATATTTATTTATTTATTTGACAGAGGCAGAGCAAGAGAGGAAATGTAAGCAGGGAGAGTGGGAGAGGGAGAAGCAGGCTTCCCGCTGAGTAGGGAGCTGGATGCAGGGCTCAATCCCAGGACCCTGAGATCTTGACCTAAGCCAAAGGCAGATGCTTAGCTACTGAGCCACCCAGGTGCCCTATAAACCTGTTATAACTTTGAAACTTTCATTCTAGTTAGTAGGTTTATCTCTAGGGGTTTTCCCTAATTAAACATTCAGAGTTGTGCACAATGATTCATGTACAAAAATGGTCATTATGATGTTATTTATAATATCGATGTCAGAGAACTGAAAACAGTAAAAACGTTGGGTCACTTAAGGGTGGTTGAATAAGCTGTGATTTAGACTACTGGATGAAGACTCTGACGTGGAAGGTCCACACTGGGCCAGAGGGCCATGAGGAATGTGGGTGCCATGTGCCAATCCATCTTTTGCAAAGTACACTGAGTCAGCCATATACAGGCTGAGCATTCTTGAACAAGATCAGAATTACGGGAAAGAGTCACCATAAGTAAGGAGGAGGAGCAAGTCGCTGCTGCCCTGTGTAATCTGAGAGGCATTTACTGCCTGAGACTGCTCTCTTGGGTGGTTCAACTGGAAACACTCACCATTGTGCCTCCCAGTAATGATTAACTCTACCAAGCAAACCATTAAGAGTGCAATGCAAATTATCTTATCCAAATGCTCACCTGCCAAGGATATTCAAGGATGAAATTTAGACAACCACCTTTGATCAAATGGACTGGAGAAGGAAAAGCCAGCTCATCTAACCCAGGGTCTTGATTACAACAAGGATGGAACCCATCTTCATACACAGCTCGATGTCTCTTCCTGAGGTCCCAATGCATATCTCCACTTGTACATCAGATATCCTCCCTGATAGCCCATCCCACACTCAGCATCTTCTTCCCGTTTCACAATGATGAAGAGTTGATTTGTCAAGAAGATATAAACAACCCTAAATGTGCAGGCAGCTAATAACTGTCAAGATGCACAAAGCAGAATGGACAAAATTTTAAAAAAATAAAAAATAGGGGCGCCTGGGTGGCTCAGTGGGTTAAAGCCTCTGCTTTCGTCTCAGGTCATGATCCCAGGGTCCTGGGATCGAGCCCCACAGCGGGCTCTCTGCTCCGTGGAGAGCCTACTTCCTCCTCTCTCTCCCTGCCTGCCTCTCTTGCCTACTTGTAATCTCTGTCAAATAACTAAATAAAATCTTTTTTTAAAAAATAAAAATAAAAAGAACAGACATAGCCACACACATAACTGGAGATTTTAACCCACTGCTCTAAAAATCAGTAAGAATATAGAAAATTTGAACAGTATCAACCAACTTGGCCTAGTGAAACAGGCAGAGGACTTCACCCAACAACTGCAGAACGTGTGTCTTTCCAAGAGCACAGGGATACTTGACCGTGTGTTAAGCCATGAAGCAAGTCTCGATAGATTTCAAATGAACAAACCATACACAGTAGATTCTCTGACCACAACAGAATTAAACTAGAAATCAATAACAAAAACAAGTAGAAAATACTGAACATTAAGTTAAGCAACACATTTGTCTAAATAAATGAAAGAAGAAATCACAAGGAAAGTTATAAAATATTTTGAACTAAATGAAAACAAAAACACAGTGTATCAAAATTTGTTGAATGCAACTAAAGAAATCCTTGGTGGAAATTTTAAAACTTAAAATATAGATATACTGAGTGCTGTGAAGTGTAAACCTGGCAATTCACAGACCTGTACCCCTGGGGCTAATAATACATTATATGTTAATTTAAAAATTTTTTTAAAAATTTTTAAATAAAGAAATATAGATTTTAGCAAAGAAAATGAGAAAAATCAATGATCTTGCTTCCACTTCATGAGAAGAACAAATCAAGGGGCACCTGGGTGGCTCAGTGGGTTAAAGCCTCTGCCCTTGGCTCGGGTCATGATCCCAGGGTCCTGGGATAGAGCCCTGCATTGGGCTCTCTACTCATCAGGGAGCCTGCTTCCCTTCCTCTCTCTCTTCTTGCCTATCTGCCTACTTGTGATCTCTCTCTCTGTCAAATAAATAAATAAAATCTTTAAAAAAAAAAAAGAAGAAGAAGAAGAAGAACAAATCAACAGCTTCTTCCCCAGTCTGTTGTTTCTCTTGTTCTGTCGAGCCAGAAGCCTTGGAGGCACCCTAAATTCTTCCTCATCCAGCCGGAACACCCAAGGGTCTTATCACCGCTACCCCACCGCTGTCTCCCTCTTGGCTCTTTAATGTGGTTCCGCATTCCCCTCTTTGTAGCCTCACTATTTTGCAAGTGGCTAAACCAGCAGTCTCCTAACTGGTCTCAGCCAAACTTGACCACCCCAGCCCTTCCCCAAATCAGCCACAGAAATTGCTGTCCAGCATGCCATTGACATCTTGCTGCCCCTCCAGCAACACACACCTTGGAGTTCTTGTCGCCTTCAGTAGCCCTCCACCACCATAAACGTGGGAGTCTTGCAAATGATTCACACGGGTCCTTGGCTCCCACCACCCCAACCAGCTGATGCTCCCCGTGTCATCACAGCTGGTGTGGCCCCCACCAGCGCGCCCTCCTCTGCCGGCTCCACAAGGAGATACCAGGTATTCCCTCCTGGGAAGCCTTTCTTCACATCTCCCGGGTTGTTGTTATCCCCATTCTGTGCCTCTCTTGCTCCTAATGTCCCCTGTGTACCTCCTTCATACCTGAAGATGAGTTTCCCTGTGAATGTTCTAGTCTCCCTTTCCCCCTATACTGGAGTTCTTGAGACAAGAAGGACATCTCGGTCCCCTCTGCCTCCCCAGCCCGAGAAGCCACTGCAGAAAGCGGGTCCCTGCTAACTTGCCCGTAATAATTTGCAGGTGAGTGTTGAGGTCAGCGAGCTGGCTCCAGAAGGGTGCAGGGATCTGGCCCAAGTTGGAAGGTAGCGTCTCTCGGCCGCGCTCCCTTGGGATGCTGAAACTCACGCGGTGGATATTTCAGAATACATAAAAACCAACTGCCTAAGGGTCTCCTACTCCCTTCTTTCCGATGACGTGCAGTATGGATGGACACTTTCCTCAGAGAGAGAAAACCTTTACCTGGTAATAGGGTCCCTAAAGACTAGCCCATGAGAGCTTTCCAGAGACTACTTCCCAGTGAATTTTGAGCCAGTTCTTCAAGAATGTTTCGAGTCACGGCGCCCGCTGGTCCTGCTCGTCCTGCAGCTGGTGGCGGTCAGCGGACGCGCCTGTCCCTGAAGGCAAGTCTGCCAAGGTGTCCCCAGGGCTGTGGGATGAGGCTCAGCGCCTGCGACCCCGCTGGCTGCGCCGCTGTGCCTGGCTGAGCACAGACATCCTCCTCGGGAGCGCAGATGTCGGAGAGGCCAGCAGGGCCCCTGTCCAAGCCCCGGGGGGACCGCGTCACTAGCCATCCTTCCTCAAGGCAGCCAGGCAAACGAGCCGCAGAGCCAGGGCGGGGCGACCTCCGGCCCGCGCTGCCCAGGAACGGTGACTGCAGTTAGTGACCTTCACACCAGCCCTTGGACCCCGAGGGGGCCACGGTCTTCAGGGAAGTGTCCCCTCAGGGCGGTTCTCGGGGGCCGCTCGCACTTGATTAGGTCACGACTACGCGAGCCTGGGGCCTATTTTCTTGGACATACGTTTGAAAATATTTAATCCTATGAGGGGAGAAAAGGCCCAATTTAAAATAAAGTGACTCATTCTCTTCAAGCAGGTCACTTTGGCTCCCTCCCTCCGCCTCAGCGCAAGGTACCCGTTGCCTGCACGGAATGGAAAACGGTCCAGAAATTTCAGAGAGAGTCTCTGGGTTCGTTTTGATGGCACCGTCCGGCCGTTCCGTTCTCGAAGCAGGTCCAGTCCGCGTCCGCTCTACAAATCCGGGGCACAAGACGGCCCTTTAGCTCTGACACTGCGACGACAAGGCGAACCACAGTGAACACAATGGAAACAGAGTTTCTGCAAGTCCGGCTTACAGGCAATTCCTTGTCGTGTGCCGTCCACACCGTCCCGAAGTGACCACCCTTGCTGTCTGCAACGGAATACTGTCGCCACGAATCACCACCTGCCTTGTCTGGCGTCTGGCTTGGACGATTAGAGACAATGAATGTAAAATACTGAGGACCATTTATTAACCAAAATGGACGCTTGGTAAGTTACCGTCACCATCATACTTAGTTTTACTGTGTTATGTCAGTCACCACACAGTACACACTGGCTGGGATGCAGTGTTCCACGATTCATTGCATGCAAGACTCAGGGCTCCGTGCAATCTGTGCCATCATCATACTTTTAAGTGGAAATTAAATCTTTTCATTTCATTCAAAATAATTTGTTTCTTACGAAGTTACTCCCAACCAAGAGCTTAATTTCAGACATTTGCCTTCAAGTACGAGTGTACGTTTGCTCTCATGGCAATTCGTCTTTCCTCTCCTCTTCTGGAATGAGTGTCTACCAGGAGATGGCCATGCGTGTAGGACTCTGCTTGGCTTCTGGACACTCCCTTCCTCCCATCACAGAATGCGAGGTCCACTCCTCAGCATGAAGGGAGATACATACAGTGAAGGATCACTGGGGAAGCAAAGGGCAAGCTCTTGCTGACTTTAGTAAGAAACAAATAAGGTATTTACTTTGGCTCTTTATTTACATTTTCACATTAAATTTCATGTAATAATTTATGCACATGGCTTTAAATAAAGAAAAAAGCTTTAATTAAGTAATAATGGATATGAATATACTAATTTTGGGGAAAAAAACAAGTGCCAAATCAATAAGTCACGTATTTTGTTATGATTAAATCTCCTTCATGCAATTCAGTCTACCACAATTGGATTTAGTGATAATTCAGATCAAAAGTATAGGGGAAGTGTGTCCAGTGGTAATAATTAGACTTCAAATTACTCCTCTAAACCCCCTGAACCTTTTTTTGTAATAAAAAAAATTATACAAACATTGAAACAAATTACACATAAATGTTAAAAACCAAGCCACCCTCAAATTTCTTTGCAATAATCTATGTCAGATTTATAACCAGCCAAAGTCTTTTCATATGTGAACTGGACAAGATGAGTATTCAGAAAATATAGACACAGATGTCACCCAGGGACTATAACTTACTTTTTTATGAAGACACAAGCCAAATGTTGGACAAAGGAAGAAAATGGAAAATTTCAAGAATGAGAAAGTGACGGTGTTTAAAAAAAAAAAAGGGGGACGCCTGAGTGGCTCAGTTGGTTAAGTGGCTGCCTTCAGCTCAGGTCATGATCCCAGTGTCCTGGGATCGAGTCCCACATCGGGCTCCTTGCTCGGCAGGGAGCCTGCTTCTCCCTCTGCCTCTGCCTGCCACTCTGTCTGCCTGTGCTCGCTCTCTCTCTCTCCCTCTCTCTCTGACAAATAAATAAAATCTTTAAAAAAAAAAGGAAAAAAGAAAACTGTCAGTAACCAATCAGTTGAAACAGAAACGATCTAAGTAATCACACTGTGCTTTTGAAGTTAAATGCAGATGCCAGAAAACCCTCGATATTGAATCGTATCACATAAGAGTCTATGAGACAGCAACAGTAATCACTGAAGCAGTAGATTTGGCCATACATGCTGAGCTGTAGGCATAAAGACAGAGAGCACGTGCACCAAGATGAGATAGAACGTTCTAAAATCACACCTTCTACAGAAGGGGATTCAAGAGACAGCATTTCACTATTGACCCTACTATTTAGGAAATACAGGCTAAAGAAAGCCTTTAAAAACTAGAAGTAATCACTAGTTAACATTGAGTATAGTAAATATTGCTTCTAAGACAGAGGAATTAAAGGAAAGAAAACACAATTCATACACCGAAAGAAGGAAGCAGTGTGCAAGCCTTTATTAAAATGATGGAACAGGGCGCCTGGGTGGCTCAGTGGGTTAAAGCCTCTGCTTTCGGCTCAGGTCATGATCCCGGGACCCTGGGATCGAGCCCCACATTGGGCTCTCTGCTCAGCGGGGAGCCAACTTCCCCCTCTCTCTCTGCCTGCCTCTCTGCCTACTTGTGATCTCTGTCTGTCAAATAAATAAAGAAAAAAAATAAGAAATAAAATGATGGAACAATGCTTAAGTCAGATCTAATTTTAGGATGATTTATAGGGTGATTTTTCTGTTGGAAAATAAAATTCAGATTGTACCTAAAACCAAATTCCAACCATCTGCTACTTTTAAAAGTTACACCTAAAATAAACAAATGACACTAAAAAAATCTCCATATTTATATATTGGCAAAGAACACAGGCAAAAACAATGAAAAGTAATGCAGGGAGGATGACCAGTGGAAGCAGGAGGATGGTGGGCGGAGCAGGAGGAAGGTAGGCGGAGCAGTAGGGCGGTGGGTGGAGCAGGAGGATGATGGGTGGAGCAGGAGGACGGTGGGCGGAGCAGGAGGGCGGTGGGCGGAGCAGGAGGACGATGGGCGGAGCAGGAGGACCGTGGGT
>PISX010016573.1:0-45936 GCA_004024625.1 Mellivora capensis
ATGTCAAGTATATTTCAATTAAAAGAAAAGCTGTAAGTAGTTTCTAGCAGAATCTCAGCAGCAAGTAGCAAAACTAAGAACTAAGGTCCAAAGATCAACAAGCACATTTTTTTTCTCTCTCTGGCTATAAACAGAAGTAAACTAAGAAAATAAAAATACTATGAATAAAAATTTCATGCATATTAACATGTTCACATTCCCCAAGATAATTTCATTCAGAGCATTATAATTTGTATTTGACCATTTACCTCTGAGGATTTCTACCTAATATCTATTAACCTAATAATCAACTTGCTGAAAGATGAGAGGATTTTTTTGCCCTACTGGCAATCATTTCATCCCTAATTAATCCCTAATAAATTATTTTCTTTAATTGGAAACATTATGTAAACTCACCCAAGATCCAAGCTTGAATAGTGGGGGAATTTTTTTTTAATGTAAGAAGTTAAGAATTTTTCATGTTGATTTTTAACTTAAAAAAAAGTAGTTCTAAAATCATTATTACTTTTAAGACTACTTTTGGAGAACAAAAAATATAAGCCCCATTCCTAGATGAAAAATAAGATGCTCCCCAAACTATATAGAAGCCAGTTAGAAATATGTATTTGTTTTTCCTTATTTATAAAAAGATTCTCAGAGTTGAGCTCTTACACCATTTAAAAAGTTATGTGCTTTTCACTTAAAGAGAGGTAACTTTAAGTGTAGTACTTGGAATATCCCACTAGTTCATGTGATATATGGCAACTAAGTACACTATGTTTGTTGTCTAGCTGAACAAAGCTATATAAAATCCAACAATGGCAGATGGCTGTACATAGGTTTTGGAGTCATTAGACTCTTTTATTTAGTACCAAAGCAAAAACAAACAAAAAACAAGAACACCTGCGTTTGCAGGCTAGTTACCAGTAGAGACTATCATCTCCCATCCCACCACCAGTATCTAATGAAAACAATCTGGATTGGAATTTGATTCTTCACACTTTTCACAGTGGATGACATTTCTTTTGCTTTCATGAACATAATTAATAAGAGAAAATTCTTTACTGAAGAATACACACACTCAACAAAAATGGAAATGAAGTAGCATATCCTATGAAGTATTGAAGTTACTCATATCTAAGAAGAGATCCTGCTGTTAGCCTCAGAAACCTTGATCAGTTCTGTACATAATAAACATTCAGCACTTAATTAGCATTCAGTGGATGTCATAGAATTAGAAATGAGCCACTACAACTCATCATTTTTTTTTAGCATGATGATGATGGTATAGGAAAAGGACAGGAATTAGAGTCAGAATATCTACGTTTGAGGGCCACCTCTGATATTTATAAGTATGGTATTGTCAAAAAAAGTCACTGAACCTCACAAAGTCTCAATTTTCTTTTATATAATGAGAATAAAAATGATTTCCTAAAAGGATTATTGGGAAGATCCAAAAAGATAAAGAATATTTAACTGTTTTGTAAAATGAAATATTCAAATACTCTTGAACAAAGGTAGGATATAAATATAATATCAAAAACAAATTTAACCCACTAATAAGATGCAAAAATTCTAATTAGTCTTACTGTACGCACTGGTATTTGTCTTCTATTGTATCCCAGGATAAGAATTACTTCAAATAACAGTAACTTGGATTAATAACTGAGTAATATTGACACCACAAGAGTGCTCTGCCAATTAAACAACATAGAAATATTCACAGATTATTTTTCCTCTCATTACAATTAGTTCATTCATTTCCTTTTATATTTGCAATTTTTCTGTGGAATTTACTTTTGTTCTTAAGACATTAGTGCATAACAACACAAAAGAGTTCTATTCATTAGAGAATATGTACTGAGTTACAATGAAATCGTGTTTTGATTATGTCTAATTTTAGTTTAATTTTCATCTTGTGCATTTCACCTATAGAGATAACAGAAAAATCTGAGGGAATAAAAGATGTTAATGCAATAGTTTGGAAAGATTCAAAGTTTGGTAGCAATGAGAAAATGAATAATAAGTAAGATAAAGGGATTTCCGAGTAGTACTAATATATTTTGACAGCAAGAACATACAACTGAAATAAAATACATGCATTTTAAAATATTACAATGCCTCCTACATTGTCACGTAAGTATTAAAATAAGCAGTTAATTAGGTTTGAACTAGCCCAAACCACTGTGTATCATGGAAAACTGCTGTTTTCCTGAAAATCTTTAGCTAAGTAAATACTGTTTGTAAATAAAGCCAAGAATAGAGCACACTGTAGCTTCAACAAATCTTCCAAGAGTCTTTAATATTGATCACATCTGAAGGTCACTTTAACATTTGATGTGCTTAGAAATTATTTTTAAATTCTGTTTATAAAATACTTCATTTGCACCATACAACTTACCAGGAAAGACCTCCTATGATTATAATCATCTCTGCACTTTTTATTCCTTAATATTTTTTTCAAAATCCTGTAGCTTCGGATTGCACATGGTTGGTCCACTGTTTTTAGTTGGCTACACTCCTGAATCCTTGCAGTCACTTAGTTACCACGTCCTGCCAGTTCCACCACAGTATCTTTCTGTTTGCCCACTGAACTGAGAAATCTGCTTCTAATCTTATCACTTTCCCCAACCCAATGCTACTTCCAAAGTGCAGTCAGAGTAAAGTAATTCTTCTACTACTCACTTCTGAGTATCACACTCTACTTTGACGTCTCCTAGCTATCGTTCATCGACTTCAAGACAGTCCAAACTTTCCAAATGCTGTGCAAGCGTTCCCCTGCATACAGCTCAGCCCTCTTCTCTCTCCATCACCTGTCATGCACTCTCAAGTCTCAACCACACCTATCTGCTTCAGAAATTCTCCATGTTCTTCCTAATCTCGAGTTTCTACATGTACTTTTCCCATTTGTTTAAAATGTTCTTCCTCTGTTTGTTTAGTTAATGCTCAGTTTAGGCATCACATTCTCCAGGAATACTAAAAATTAGAGTGGGTTTTCTGCCTGTGTGTTCTCATCGACCCCCACTTATTTAGCACAGTATTGTCAGCAGCAGAGAGACAGTAACACTGGCGGTAAACAGGCACTGACTAAATAAAAAATAAAGAAGATGAATGTTTTAGATAAAATTAAGTGTCATGGTATAGTTGGTCAAAATGTGATTCTCACTACATTTTATTCTTATTATTTTTTTTTAATTTATTTATTTGTCAGAGAGAGAGAGCGAGCACAGGCAGAGGCAGAGGGAGAAGCAGGCTCCCTGCCGGGCAAGGAGCCCGATGTGGGACTCGATCCCAGGATGCTGGGATCATGACCTGAGCCGAAGGCAGCCGCTTAACCAACTGAGCCACCCAGGCGTCCCCTCACTACATTTTAAACTGCAACCTTTATGATTCACTTTATAAGCTCACTACTCTATAGGCTCACCTAGTGATAAAATATAAAGATATGTAACAGAGAAATTCTCAAGGTAAAATGGGAGATTTTCTTTTAAGGGAGAGATGAACCACACAATTTGTTAAACATGTAGAAGAATCGTTTATGATGCTGAATAAATGCAGCCAACATGTTGACAGAATTTTATTGTCAAATGGGCATTGAGGAAATAAAATAATATATGTGGCTCAAAGAGAAGCTAAGAAAATATGATATATAGATTAGTGTTAATCTGAGTAAAGAGGAAATATGTTGGAAAAGGTTTGAACACTGAAGCCAAACAAATCTAGGTCAAATTCTAATTCCATCAGTTATTAATTACATGATTTTGGAGGAAGGAAATTATTTAAGAATCTGTTCCCTCATCAATAAAATGAGAATTATAGTAACACACCCTCCTATGTAAAATCTGGGGAATAAAAATCTTTAAATTTTATTAGATATTGCAATATCTAACATGAAGTAGAAATTCAATGTGTTAGTAATGCAGTTAATATGGAATACTGGAATAAAGGAGATCATTATGAATTATGGTCATGAGAGAAGACCTCATGTAGACCTCATGATTTTGAGCTGGGTTTTGAAAATGGATAAACATTAGGAAAGTGATAGAAACAGAATGGGCAGGCTGGATTTATACTTCATTCACATCTTTACAATGGACCATTTATTAGAGACTAACTTGTGCCATTGCTATTTGTGAATTAACAAATTTCCTCTACTACATCACAAATTTCTAGAAGGGAGCATTTTTTCCCCAACTCTGCTAACTACTTGGCAACTAGCACATAGTAAGTCCACAATATTTTATTGCTGCTATTCATTTATTTTTTTAATATTTTTTAATTTACTTGACAGAGATCACAAATAGGCAGAGAGGCAGGCAGAGCGAGAGGGGGAAGCAGGTTCTCTGCTGAGCAGAGAGACCAATGTGGGGCTCGATCCCAGGACCCTGAGACCATGACCCGAGCCGAAGGCAGAGGCTTAACCCACTGAGCCACCCAGGCGCCCCGCTGTTATTCATTTAAATAGTCATTTGGGTACATCTCAGGAAAAAAGTCTGATCATTAAGGCAAAGCTAAATAGCTTGAGTGAGGTCCTGGTATTAGGGAGGGCCTTCAAAGGTAGGCAACATACATACTTAACTGAATTAAAAGTCTTAAAATAAGTCTTAAGTAACTGATGAGTTATACAATAAAACTAAACAGTCCCCATAAATTAATATAAAAATCACATAGAAAAAGAACAATGCAAGGATTGGCAATGATATTTTTAAAGAAAATCCCGAGAGGAAGTACATATTAGTTCTTAAAATTTGTCTTAGAGTACATACATTCAAAACAATATGACTTAGACAAACAGATGGAATAGCCTAATTTTCTAATGGCCTAATAGTAATAGAGACACAGATTCAAAAGTGGACTATTTTAGCCACATTCTAAAAGACTCTGAAGGTCAAGGACTAAAGGAAATCCTTTCAGCAACCAAACTATTAGCCATGTATCTCACTGTCCACTTTGCCTGCAAAGATATATAGCCTAGAATAAGGAGTTGTGGGAATTACTGGGCTGTGGCTACAGAATACTTGGCTGGTGATCAGTGGCTTATAAGAAACAAGGTTAGACTTGTGACTAAGAGCATTAGAGAAGAAAACTCAACAGAACACTCTCACAATGAAGTAGACCATTAATAATCAGATGCATATACTCATCCACTGTGGATATAGGTGAGCCTTCTTCTCAGAAACTTAGTGCTTGCTCAGTGGGCTTGTAAATAAGAGGGGTGGCCATGGTGCATGAACACAGACTATGTATGGGCATAATGCTATGGGGCTGTCTTCATGAAGACTGATCTCTCTACTACCACTGTCATCCAGTGTTTCAGAAGAGGTAACTAACTCCAGTCCTTCAGGATATTATCAAGTTTTTTTTTTTTTTAAAGATTTTATTTATTTGTCAGAGAGAGAGAGGAGCGAGAGCGAGCACAGGCAGACAGAGTGGCAGGCAGAGGCAGAGGGAGAAGCAGGCTCCCCGCCAAGCAAGGAGCCCGATGCAGGACTCGATCCCAGGATGCCGGGATCATGACCTGAGCTGAAGGCAGCTGCTTAACCAACTGAGCCACCCAGGCGTCCCAGGATATTATCAAGTTTTAATGAAATCAGTCAGCTAGACAATGGCAGACTGGATTACTACATTGGATCTTTTCCATCAGGAAAAAGGCAGTAAAACAATGTCATGGAAATAAACACTCATTCTGCTTTTGAATTTGCTTTCCTTACTCATCAGGCTTTTATCAGAACCATCTGTAGATTTATTAAATGCCTAATGCATCAACATTTTGTCCCACATCATTGCTTCTAATCATCAGACAAATGGCAAAAGACTTAGACAAAGGGCTAGTGTCCATGGGTTTTATTGGTCTTACTCATAAAATGATAGAAAGCCTAGTAAAGACTCAATTATGTCCCTATCTAGAGGACAGAATATCAAGATATTGCTATCTTACTAACTTTTAGTAATTACTCTGTACCTCTAACAGAATTAGATTCTGGATAGAGATTCCTTAGATAGGAGATTTATTCAGGCCCATTTTAGACACTAAATTTATATTCTTCAATGTAGATCTAATCATAAGAATGGTGAGAGTAAAGGAAAATAGCATTTATTGAGTGCTTAATGTGTGTTATGCATAGTATTTTACAGGTGAGGAAGCATGTTTATGGAACAAGAATTTTATCTGCCTTGTATACTATTATAACCCCTGTTCTTCAAACAGTACATGGCACTTGACAAATACTCTCTATGTGTCTATTATGTTAATGAATGAATAGCATAAAACTCTAATGATTTTCAGTCAACTATCTCTACTCCTTCCATAGATTCCATCCTTCTGCAAATTTGAACCTGAAAAGGTTCAAAGAGTAACTACCTAAGGGGCTCTGTGGTGCATAATAGACCAATTTCATCAATCTGATATCAGGTTATAGTCGAAAGACTTCCTGGTTTGAACAATAACTCTATCTAGATATTTAGGAAAATGAATTTGGAATCATTAGAAAACACTGAATATTAGTAGCCTGTGATGATACTACTGACCTCCCCTAGTGAGCTGTGAGATCTTGAGTGGGCAACTAAATAAGCGGGGGTTTGTATTTCCTTATCTCAGAATAAGTAGGTTTAGGAAGCTGATCTCTCAAAACATCTCTGTAATCTAAAATTCAAGGAATCTAAGAATTACATTGTCAATTGTTTTGTTCATTTTCCAGATAAGTGGGATATTTTCATTTAGGCTATAATTTAACATGTAAAAACATTATGGAATAGGACAAAGCTATTTGCATCTTAGTATTCATTTACAGTACATGACAGTAAAAATTTATGATATATAAATATAAAATATGAAAATAGAAAACATAATAGAAAATGTGGCATAAATTTAACTCCACTGGCTAAGATAGTTAGCTTTTCTTTTTTCTGATTATGTATTTTAGGCGTATATTTTGTAGCTTCCAACCAAAAAAATCACTGCACAACAAAACTGCTTAAGACATTCAATTTTTCCTTAGAGATAAATTAAGTAGTATGTATTGCACAGTAGCAGGAAGCAAGGTCTTTTCTATATATCTCAGGGAAACACAAAAGTACCTTTAGTTCAATAGACAAAGAGCTTGATTATTGTTATTCTGTTGCTAAATTGGTAACATTTAAAGGTCCATGGTATTCAATTTTCTTAAACAAATTAAGAATACATAGGAGATACTTCGTTTTCACTGACTTCACAAAAATCCCTGATTAACATGCCAGATGCCAAAGCTCTTCAAGCCTGGTGAAGGCTCCCTGGAGTTAATGTCCTTTCGGCGGTTTCTGCCAAAGGACTGAAGCACACTGTGCAAGCCTGCATAATCACATGATTTTACTCTTGTGGAGGAACTACTGCTACAAGAAAAATCCACTGCCTTGATGAAAAAAGTGTAAAATCATAAAATATCTGGATAATAAAAAATCTAAATGCAAGTCAGTAGTATGATATCCTTTGGCATTCTAGTTCTAACATCTATAATTTCAACTCCCTCTAATTGAAATGAAAATCGTTCATTTTATTGCCACAGAACAAAAACGCTCTATAGCAGCCTGGCTAAAGAGAGAGAGAGATGCTTTGGTGGGTGCAGGTCCTGTGTGTGTATGCTATAAATAAAAGTAGAAGATAAGGAAAATTAAATTACTTGAGAAATTTTATTTTTAATTGAATTTGCCCATTCCTTTTGGTTACATATTCACTAATTAGGACTATCATAAACAATCATGACCACGAATCAGCTCACGAAGAGCACATTTATAGCCAAGCATAGGGAGCCACAACCTCCTATTTCACTGTGCCACTGGAGTCAAAATACTTAACTGTGGAAGATACTGCTAATTCTCTTGCTAGTGTCTATTCTCCCCTTCACTTTGTTAACAGAATCATGATTTTTTAGGGAAGCTACTATATAGCACCCCAGTGATTAATCATGATACTCAATCATAATGATGTTTTCTCCTGATTTCCCAATCTCTCTTGAACCCAGGATGGCTATGGGATCTGTGTCTGGATTAAAAGACTTAGAAGAGGGGCACCTGGGTGGCTCAGTGGGTTAAAGCCTCTGCCTTCGGCTCAGGTCATGATCTCAGGGTCCTGGGATTGAGCCCCTCATCAGGCTTTCTGCTCGCCAGGGAGCCTGCTTCCCCCTCTCCCTCTGCCTGCCTCTCTGCCTACTTGTGATCTCTGTCTGTCAAATAAATAAATAAATAAAAATCTTTAAGAAAAAATAAAAGACTTAGAAGAGTCTGCTGAAGAAGTTTCTGGAAAACCTTTCCTCTTCATGATGAAACAGAACACATGTACCTAGTACAACCTTCTTCCTTTCATCCATTGTCCTGCTCATTTTTCTTTAAAATTTTTGTATTCAGGTGGGAACAAGTATGAGATTTCCTGAAGAATCACAAAAAATTGGTCTTTACATCACTGAGCACCTGAACCAAAATTAGCCACCATCTAATTCCAGGCACCTGTTTGTTTAAAAAATAAACTAGACATTTGTCACTGTAAGCTGGGTTTTCTATTACTTGTAGCCAAATGCCTTTCTAATTAATACATTCAGAATTGCATTCCATTCTAACTATTCTTATTAACAAACTAACATTTTTTGCCTGGATCGCCATCTGGATCGCCATTTGATAGTCTTATCGCCACCAGTTCAATCCTTTTGCCATCAGATAATCTTTCTACGATCCAAAACTTGTCCATCTATCTCCTCTTTAAGATCCTTCAGTGGTTCCCAATTCTGTCAGGATAAAATTCAGAAGCCTCCTCATAACTCAAATGACTGGCACACAATCACTTCTCTTAGCTTCATTAATTCATTCATAAATTTAATTATTTATTGGTTCCTCATTTATATACTAAGGGTCTAACAAATATGTAACCAACACAATCCTACCCCTATATAGTTTTCTTTTTATCACCCTTTCCCATTCTTTGAATGACCACAAGTATGAACATTGCCCTGAATCCCATGTTAGAAACCTTAAGAAGCCAGCGGCTCTGGCTCTAGCCTCAACTCATTATGTGTAGATTCCTGGTCTTTTATGTCATGGAACTCAAAATAATTGCCAAAATACTTTTAGCTATTTATATGATATATAAAGATACTGAAATCGAATCATGACTCATCAAAAATTACAGAAGTGAGCACGGAGGGCCAGCTGAACCTATATTCCCAGGGTTTTCACTTGACCCTCCTTTTCCTTATGAGAAGTCAAGAAGTTGCATGTAGAATTACTCAGTTGTTCACTTACTTAATTAGCTAGAAACATAAGTTACTAAACTTTGACAGTAAGTATGACTGCTTTTAGAAATGACATTAGTAAAGTAACAGGACTAAAGTAGAAACATGCCACCAACAACACATTCAGTTGAAAGGAACAATAGCAAATCTATCTTGGTATTAATTGAAGCAAACCATTCACAGAAATGCATATTGGTAATGCCTCAGCTAACTTCAAGCAGTCAAAAATGATACACACACACACACACACACACTACTAAGTCAAATTGGTATGTAAGATAAAGTAATCAAAATTGACATTAATACATATATTTTCAGTAATTTAAAATTACTTCACCTATATACTTGCATTTCAGATGATGTGCAATTCAGCTAGTATTCTCATACTATATCTTAAAGATTATTTTTCTCTCATAAATTTTATATATATAGAAATCTTTCAAAAATATATTCTAGGGATGCCTGGTGGCTCAGTCGTTAATTATTAATAATAATTAAGTATTGATTAAGTATAATTTTTCTACCACTTTTTAAGTAAAGTGACAAAAATATTATAGGTTAGATTTTTTTGTTAATATTATGAGGAAAAGTGGCCCTTTTAAACAAAACTAAAAATCCATAAATATATACATAAATTTTAAAAGAAAAACATGCAGGAGAAGCAAAATGTTACTGCCAGGTTAGAAACTTGTATTTCCAAATAACTGTAATTTGAACAAAAAATGTAAGTTTTTGGTATCTTTTTTAAAAGGTCAGTTAGTAGTCATAAAAATAACAACAAAAATATCTTTCCTTTATTATAGTATTTGTATCCAGTTTCAAAAAAAATGTATCAGGACTCAAAAGCTGAAATTAAGGTAATTTAAAACCACTTCAAAAATGTTATGAACGGGGCTCCTGGGTGGCTCAGTGGGTTAAGCCACTGCCTTTGGCTCAGGTCATGATCTCTGGGTCGTGGGATCGAGTCCCGCATCGGGCTCTCTGCTTGGCAGGGAGCCTGTTTCCCTCTCACTCTCTCTGCCTGCCTCTCTGCCTACTTGTGATCTCTCTCTGTCAAATAAATAAATAAAATATTTTAAAAAAATGTTATAAACTCCCTGTTATTAAAAATTATCTCATAGGCTCTTCAATACTATAATTTATAATTCATGATTCTGGAAAGAAAACAAAAAATTGACTCTGAGAAATTACTTTAAAGACAATTTTAAACTGACAACTTGCTCAAAGGTATGATTGAGGAATTTAAATATTATAAATTTTCTCTAGGTTTTATTACTTTAAGTTATCGTAACCTATACTTTAATAATAACCTGAACTATTCAAACACAATGAATAAAAGACTAAGAAGGTGGTTAACAGAGTCTTAGAAACCTTACCTGGCAAAATTATTGCACTAAAAAATGTAGAGTTGGGGAGGTTTAAGGTGTTTATAGGTGACGATTAAACAATGAACTTTCAACTGCTGGTCATTTATTTTGAAAAGTAAATCATTCTTTATAAAAAATAATTGCTAGGAACTGTTTAAACGATCAGAAAAATTAAGTTTCTCAAATTTTATTATGTTGTCAACATAAAACAAAAGCTTCACATTTATTCATTCATTTACTTTGCTTTCCCTGATTTATTCATCTTCATAGCAGTTACCACCATCTAACCTATTACATATATATTGTTTTAGTGGCGCACTGTCCCTGCCTACCCTTTAAAATATGACCTCCACAAGAGGACTCTCTCTGTAATATACCCTATTTTATATCCAGACCTTAGCAGTGTCCCAGGTTCATATGAGGTAATTTATAAATGTTTACTGAATGAATGAATGAATGAACGAGCCAATTGTTATCATGTGCTATGCATTGAACTGGGTGCCAAAGACGGAGTAATTAACAATGTGGACATGGTCCCTATCATGGCAAAGCTTATAGTTTACTGAAGGTACAGATAAATAGACAGTTATAGGAACCAATATCATGAATACTGTAAGAAAGGAAAACACAACAGTAGTACCAACTCTGAAAGTGGAGGAAGGCTTTCTAAATTCAAATTCAGATCTAAAAGACACTTGGAAATTAGCCAAGTTTTTGAGAGGTGAACAGAAAAGAGAGTAAACTACTCAACATGGAGAAACCATATATGCAATGACCCAGAGATAAGAGAAAGAATGACCCAAAAGAAATTCTATACAATTCCATCATAGAGATTAAATTGAGGCGGGAGAGGTATAAGTTAAGATGTTTTTAGCAGATGTTTTCAGTACCAAGTAACAGGAAAATCCCTCTAAGTCCTGAGATGACTGTACAAACAGATTAGGACCCTGTTTATTCTTTTCTTTTCTCAGGTCCAATCCCTCACCAAGATTTCATCCTTGGCACCTCAGCTTGCACTGATTGTCTCAAATTGTCTATCAGCACCTCCTAGACCTATTCACTTCCTTTTTCACATCCAGAATAGAAACAAGAAAGGACGGTGAGTCCTATTTCCAGAAATATCCTCAGATTCACTTCAGTTGGTCAATTTAGGTCAATTTGGTCAATTAGGTACAGGAAAGGACTGACTGGCCTCACCCACATCTCCTGCTGAATCCTTAGAATCTAGATGGAATCCATATCTCTGACACCACAGTAAGCCATTAGAAACCAGGGATACTTTGTAATGGAAAAAGGAAAATTGAACACACAGATAGTTGGCCTGTTGTATTTTCCAGGTAACTTTAGATTATATCAAAAAAGCAACCAAGATCCACTGAGCTGAGCAAAGGAAGAACCCACTCAGACAGTCACAACAGAAATACTACTCTTTCTGCAATGTGAAGAAAAGAGTAAACAGAATCAAGATTAGAAATGGAGACAGTAGTTAGAAGGTTGGTACAAGGTGCTATCAGTATGGATAGACTGGCAAAAGATTCAAGAGATTCAAGAGATATTCAACAGTTAGAATAGACAGACACTGGAGAAGATTTAAATTTAAGAAGTGAAGGAGAGAGCAATGTCAAGGATGATCCCATGTGTAATGATTGGCCAAGAGGACATGTATAGTGGTCCTATAGAAACCAAGAAGGAAAAACAACTTGTAGTGGGAAATGATGAGTGGATTTCTGGATATAAGTTTGATATGTCTACAGGTTAAAGTTGCTTCAGTTCTCAGAGTCATGCCATTTCAGATGTTAGAGAAGTTATTACAATTCTACAATAGAAGTAAAAAGTAAATAAAATATACCATTTACTAGTTATTAGCCAGGACCCATTTCCTTTTTGTGCTTAAGTTTTTGTTTCATAATTTCTAAATACTGATGCTATTTTCCAAAGCTAAAGGTTAGGAGGAAAACTGAAGAGACCAGAAGCATATAATAAATCATCTGTGTTTTCCTCTAACAAGAAACATAAATGCATATTAAATACCACCTGCCACAATGATGTAGAAATAGAATAAGAACTAGAAATATCCTGATTCAGTATACAGAGGAGCAAACACTGGACTAGATAATATCAAGGTCAAGTAGCAACACATGAAAAGAGAAAGTAGAACAAGATTTTTTTTAAGTCTACCAAGAAAAATATATTATTATTGCAACACGGATACCCTAGTTGCTTGTAAAAAGGGGAGCATCTTTGTATGGGACAGTATCTACCTGAAACATCACTTGGAGGAAGAGAGCTAGGCAGTAAGATTAGCAGCTGCACTATAAAACTGATTCAGCAGCAGATGTGAGGCAAAACTCCCTGTTTCCAAATTTGCTAGAGGGATGTAGCCTTATTAGGGAGGAAGCTGAATCTAGGCTATACAATAATGAAGTGAAAAACATAGCTAAATGAAAAACATAGCTAAATGAAAAACATAGCTAAACGGTACTTCATAATAAATCACTAAAAATTTCAGGATGGAAGAGAGCAGAGAAGAATGCAGAGAAGGGAGGAAGAGAGGAGAGAGAGAAGGACAAGGAGAGGAGGAAGATAAAAAGAAGCTGGGGAAAGAGGAACAGAATGAGACAGGGAGGTTGGTGTACTGGGGAGCAGGGCACAGGGGAAAGTAGGAAAGAGAGAGACAATACAACAAAGTAACCAGAGGAGAATTTTCATGTGACTAAAGGGAATGTTTTAGAAGAGAGAGTACTTAATATTCAATTCAAAGCTATTTTCAATGATATAATATTAAACCCATATTTTCAGTAAAGTCTGATATACTGAAATGGGGTGAACTGAGAAAAGAAAAGAAGGAGTAACAGGAAATGTGGTTATCCCTACAATTACCCCTACAATCATCTTCTCAACAGGAAAGATAGTCAGAGCTTCCAGGTCCCATGTGTTATGGCAAGTTCCCTCGTGTTTCAGCTTAGGTTCCATTCCAATGAATTCTAAATGAAATTTTGTTTACATAATTCACTCATGTATTCAATGAATGCAACCAAGAACAAACTGAATGGCTGCACTAGCATAATTGGGAGTGTTTCAATGAAGCAGTTACAAGCAGAAATGACCTAAGAGTGACTGTACTTCAAATATATAAATCACAGATGAACTTAATAACATCAGAGGCATTAAACTTAAATGAGGCAAGTCTGACATCTTTGCTATACTAGAACAAGTCTGTACAACATATATGAAGCTTTAAGGGCCATTTTTCTCAAGATCTATCAATATTATACTTTTTTAAGGTTGTAGGACCAATGTTCTAGTCATAGCTCTGATGCTATCTTGCCTTTTTCTACTGTGTGGCATTTCCACTATGGTTGCTTTTCTTGAAGGGGATTTCCACTAAGTCATTTTAAAAAAATAATTCAAAATTGAATGTAGAATGTATCAACTCATTAATGACCTTTTTTTTTAAGCTTTGTAACATTTTTCCAGAAAAGAAAGAAAGTCCAAATAGGACCTATTGGAAACAATGTTCTGTTGCAGTTAGTGTCTTTCGCTATCATGCTTCTTTTTTAAGGGGATTTCTATAACTTTCCCAACTTGACTGTTCTGTTAGAAAAAAGTGAAAAAATACAACCATTTCTAATTGCCATGACAAATTCAGATAAAATCACTTTCAGGAAAGTTATCAATTTACTTACTCAAAACATATATATTTTTTAATTACCAGGAATAAGAGCTGGTTTTAGCATGACACAGAATATAATATACTTACCCTGTCCAGGAAGCTCGTAAATATCTGAGCATCCAAATAATAGAGAAGATATCTTAAAAGAAAATGGCAAGAAAGTATAGAAAGAATGGCAGGTTGAATTATGACATGAGACATGATACACCTAACATAGAGAATTGTTGTGAGCATCAAATAAGATAATGTTTGTAGAGCACTTGGGACATGTAATTATTCAGTAAATTATGTTACTGTATCATCCCCACAGGTCCAAATATCCCAGTTTTACAGATGAGGAAACGAAGGCCAAAATCATCCAGCTAGTGAGTGGTGGAGCTGCTGTTCAGACCCATCAGTATGACTCCAAAGGTGGTACTCTTAACTCTTGTACTATAGCAGTTCCCAAATGTTCTGCTACCATGCACACAACTTCTTGAATAAGGCAACGGAATTTTTTTGACAGCTAACTATTGAACGACACATTCAGAGACACTACAGCCATTATCACCCCAATAAACATGGTCATCTACTGGTTATTTGGGTTTGTACATAGATAGCAAAATGATTTTCAACAGATGATGATGAATCTTAAGGACTCAAGTTTTATTCTAGGTACGGGATATAGGAAGCAGATGACCAAGCCAGCTGAGAAACAAGACATATTCAATACAGGCAGCAGTCAGAAGCACAGTAAGCCTGGCATAGTATTCAAATAGTGGGTTAGGTGTCAATCCAGGCAGATGATACTGACATCAAAGGTAACAAGAGAGGTTACCAAAGGCAAGCATGGAACAGAAGCAGGAATCCCAGTGGCAGGAAAAAATGAAATAGTAACAAGAGTCAAAAGACAGCAAGTATAGTGAAACTCAAACATGACACCATATGTGAGATCCAAAAAAATGACCGTACAATGTGAAGTTACACTTTTATGAAGTTAAAGAAATAACTGGCATAAGGCTGCTGCAGAGGATGGGGGCTGGCTGAGAATTACATTCGATCCAAAATCACATTATTGCAGAGTGCATTACTTCAGTGTTTCACTGAGCCAGTCACGCAGCAAACCACAAGTGCCTTACCTGTAGTAAACTCATATATTCATCACCCACAACCCTGTAGTTAGCTTTATTTCCCCATTTGTGCAGATAAGAAAGCTGAAGTACAATGAGGTTAGTAACTTGCCCAAGGTCAAAGAGCCAATAGGGCAGAACTAGAACAAGAATCCATGTTGCCCATCTCTAGAGTCCACGCTCATAAATACTAGGCAGCCCTGTCTCTGCAAAGTCAGGTTATCAACCCGCTAATGTCAGACAATCTGACAGTAGGTAGCAAGACTCATGTCACAGGTCAAAGATCTGAGGTGTGGAGTCAGAACTCTAGTCTTTATGGCGCAGGACATGCGAAGAAGCTAGAATAGTGGTAGGCATATAATAACCACTCAACAAATGCTAGCCATAAACATATTAGTAATTGTTGTTGCTGTTGTAATGAAAGAAATTCTGATAGACTGAATCTGTTCCCCTGCCAAGTTGGAAGTCCTAACCTGCAGTGTGAAATGTGACTATAGATAAGGTCCTGAAAGAGGCAATTAAACTGTAATTCAGTGGGCTCATCAGGGTGTGCTCTAATCCAATAGAAAAGAATATTAAAACATAGATGTGTACACAGGAAAGACCATGTGGAAACACAAAGAGCAATCTGAGAGCCAAGGAGGAGGCCTCAAATGAAACCAACCCTGCCCACACTTTGATCCTAAGCTTCCTAAACCCTCCAGAACTGTGAGAAAATTAATTTCTGTTGTTTAAGTCACCCAGTCTGTGGGGCTTTTTTATGGCAGCACTAACACAGGGACCAAAAGGTGCAAAACATAACATGTCCAAAAATATAGTAGGAGATCTGCATTAAATTCAATATGAATGGAATTGAGGTAAATACTGCCACAGGGACCCACATCACAGAGAGGGACTCCAGATAAGAGCTCAGGTACTAGGTCTGGAACAAACATTAGAGCATGAATAACTGCAAAAGCAGTTAGATGCTAAGCCACTGCCCTAATGCTTCGTAAATATCTTCTGCTAAGGAAGGGACTGAAGCTTGGGGGTGGAGCAGAGCTGTCACCAAAGGAGAGAAAATGTGTGCAGATATAACTGAAGAGTTATGAAAGTTAGGAGACCACCTAATTCTTAACACACACACCAATATTAGATGTATAAAAGCAATTTTAATTTTAAAATTCTTCCAAATTAAACTTCAACAGACCTCTAGGTCACTACAGCTGTACTTTTCTGCTTATTTCAGTGATGAGTGGCCCAAAATAATGGTAAAATTTCCTAAAAATAATATGATCATGAAATCTGAAAGTCATGTAGCATACCAATACCTGCTCAGAATTGCCTTGTCATCTACTAATCTGTTTTTAATAGATATTAATTTTTCTACTGTTCATATAGACTTTATTACTTTTTGTGTATACCTACCTACCTTTAATGGTAGGTATGCCTAGATGTGTGTATTATGCATTTGGTTGAGTTGATAGAATTATTCCAGAAGAATGGCATCAACGAGTCTTCTTCCCTTTTGTATACCACCCCCCACACACACACACGCCTTCTGCATTTAATAGCAATGGAACACAACAGGCAAGGTCTGTGAGGCCACTGCTTTGCACTCTTCATTAACAATGTATACGGCATGCTCACAACATTAAAATAGCTCAAAAGAGCACAAATAAACTAAAAGTTCAATTATTGATATTATAACCAGTTTCAATTTCAAGAAATAATAAGAAGCATACAGTGTGGAACAATTGACGGTTGAAAACATTTTGAATGTGGAGGCTTTCAGCATCGGAATTCACAACAAGAAAAGCAGACAAAGAGCTAAAGCACACTCTTCCTGACTCTTGGAACATATTCTACCTTTCCAGATAATTCAGTGCATGGCACATTGATATTTTCCACAGGTTTGATGGTGAGACTCCATAGAAACAAATCCCATTTGCCAAAAAGGGCTCTCCATTCCAGATTAATGAAACTGAAAAGCAATGATTATTACAACCATCAAAAGCATAGGGGCCACTGCCTTTGTTTCAGGATTTCTATGTAAGGAAAGCATCTTATATAGATAAATGTATAAATCTCAGCATATTTTTTATTAATATGAATTAGAGAGTCCTACAGATAAATTCAATATCCAGTATATTTCTGTTTGTTATACAATGCATAGAACTTAGCTTCTTAAAAGCTTTGTTATTCAAATGGTGTTTTTAAATTAGTAGATGGAGAAACGCTGTACCTATTAGTCATCAGCAATCAAAGAATGTATAGGCTGTTGTCCAGCTGCACATTCTTCATGTTGTAACTCATCTATTTTTCCATTTTTCTTAGGGAAGGAAAAATGTAGACTCTCAGCTTGATGTTAATATTCAGGTTGAATCTTTGTGATACTTTAAAAAGAAAATCATGACATCCTCTGGTGAGGACCAGTTTCTACTTATTATTAAAGATGACAATACCTTCTTGGATAACTAAGACTACAGTGGAAATTATCAGACTCCTAATTTTATGTCAGAAGATCATACTGACAGCTGTCATCCTAATGCAGTCATCTATAAGGTGATAAATGTGGCCAACGTTTTAAGATAATCAGTTATGTGCTTCACATACTAACGACATTTTAAATGCAAAAAAAGTACGTATTTTGAGTATTTTAACCCTACAATCAAATATAATTATTTAGATTTTCTTTTATTAGCCTCCAGAATATACTAAACCTCTGCAGAGATATTTCTAGCTTTTAGCTGTCAAGGAATTATATATTTTTCTTGAATGGTAGCTGTTAAGATAAAATATGCCAGAGTCTGAGGGTTTTGGATATGTATAAAAGAATAATCTTAGCACTCAAAGATTTTCCAAGAAAAGCTACAACATGAATAAATCTCAGCATATTTTTATTAATATGAATTAGAGAATCCTACAGATGAATTAAATATCTAATACATTTCTGCTTGTTATACAATGCATATAACTTAGGAATAAAAGAAAAGCTAGCATTTTTCTAAATGCTTCAAAATATTTAAGTTATGCTTTCTGTAATTTTTTGAGTTTTTGAAAGTGCTATTTTTAAATTTAAATAAATGAAAAATTGGAAATAACCATAAGAAAATTAACCCCTCTAAATTCACTTTTTAGGCCTTTTAGTGGGAAGTCTCTAAAATTGAGCTAAACCCAGATTTTTCTCAGAAACCTCAAGGCCTCTGGTTAAGCATTTGCCTTCAGCTCAGGTCATGATCCTGGGGTCCTGGGATCAAGCCCAGAGTCAGGCTCCCTGCTCACTAGGGAGCCTGCTATTCCCTCTCCCTCTGCTGCCTTCCCTGCCTGTTCTCTCTCTCTCTCTCTCTCTCTCTCTGTCAAATAAATAAATAAAATCTTTGAAAAAAATAAAAATAAAAAGAAACTTCAAGGCCTTTATACACTTAGGGCAGATAAGAAAAACCTAAGAACTCCTATACAGACACTGGCAAGCTCTAGGGCAAGAGCATTACCTATACAATCAATTAGTTTTACTTCCATAAATTCAGTTGAGTTCTACTACAATTTAGTAAGCACCTACTGTGTACTGACACTAAGATAAATATGAAAATTTTTTAAAAAGAAAAGAAAAAAAGACGGGAAGAAAAATTTATATATTCTCCTGATTACCAGCCAGGGTAAATCAGGAACAGACTCATCATTTCTGAAATTAAGTTTTTAAGTCGTGACAGAATCAGAAATCATTAATTAAATGATGAATTAAAACTCTACAAACAAAAACTAAAAAACTTTTCTTTCATACATGGGTTAATCAATTATTCATTCATCTGTTCAACAAATATGTATTAAGTATATCTCTATGTCAGAAACTCTTCCAAACAGTTTATATAACTTAGCACAGTAATGTTTTTAAAAATTTTACAAGAGTGGCACTTGGGAGGCTCAGTCAGTTAAGCAGCTGCCTTCAGCTCAGGTCATGATCTCAGGGTCCTCAGATAGAGCCCCTTGTTGGGCTCCCTGCTCAGTGGGGAGTCTGCTTCTCCCTCTCTATCTGCCCGCCCCCGTAGCCTGTGCTTCTCTCTGTGTGTCTCAAATAAATAAAATAAAATCTTTTTTAAAAACTTATGAGAAAGATATTATGATATATACTTTCTATTTAAGGAACCAGACCCTCCAGTTAAATTTTTGCCATGGATCAACTAATCTTTCATGTTTTGGGCAATTAAGTTCCAATTTACTCATCCTTCAGTAATGTATTAATTGTTTGGTACTGGGAAAACCATGAGGAAAACAGACCCATTTCTGTCCTCTTGGAGCTCAGAATAAAGACCAATAACTCCCTTAGGTCCAGGCTCTGCTCTTCAAGAGGCACTAGACATTCAAGGGCCTTCCTCAAAATTGTCAAAGTTCCCCTATTGTGCCTGGGACTAATAGAGGCTAATAGTTATGTTCCAGCAGAGAGTCTCAGGCTCAAACTAGGATCCATGTCAGGTCTCCCTGGTTTTGGCATTTCTCTTTCAGACACTTTCCAAATTTCAATTTTATGCATGAGATAAACCAGTGGCCCCAAGGTACTGCAGTATTTGAAGATGGCAACAGGTATATTTTCTTTCGTTGTTTCAGGGTTTTGTTTTTAGGGGGCAGGCATTGACAGGTATATTTTCCCCTGTGTACCCACCACTACTGACACCCAGCACATCACTACCCCTCCATAGGCTCTGTGCTTTATGTAAGGGAGTCCTCTGGGGTTGTTGCACCTAATTCAGCTTAGTAACATATATTAAATATACAGATATCATTAGATATATAATGAGGGTCACCACTGTATTCATTGATCTTTGAGTGTGACACTAAACTCTGCCATTTATGTATCTCACAAGCAGTATAGTTTCTGATTTATTATCATGGCCTTAGTAGTATAGTTTTAGGGGTATTTGGCTTTTCTTCACATGGAAACAGTATGATGGTTCCTCCAGATGTTAACATATTCTTATCAGATACTTGAGAAATTCTCAAATAACTACACAGGTTAGCCCTGGACTCCTTAGTTACAGTGAGCAGTATTTGAGCTGTCAACTGGACTCCATTAGCCCCAATCCAATAGGGGCTCGTTGCTGGCATTTTTAAACTCCCAATATCAGTATAAGCTTGAATGGTGTATCCAACAGCTTTCAAACGTTTTGGAAATTTCCTTTCTTCAGAGTGTGGTTACTCTGAGAAATGGCAGTAGTACTGGAGGGTTAATAACTGAGGGAATCACCACTGTGCATCTCTGGGTCGTTGTGGGATTCTTCAGGAGAACATGGCCGGTGCTTCAACTGATGGGCTCTGTGTCTGAGAAATGGCTCACATCTAGACAATGAACAATGATATTTTTCTTTTGAAGTAGGTGGCATCAGCCACTTGCTTATCCACTTCTAATTTACCTAGTCCCCAAGAACACCCAGGTTGATTCCTGCCAATTGATATCTCCTTGGGGCAATTTGGTTTACTGCCAGTGATGTTAATATTACCTACTTTGTCTCTAATGTTGAAGTGCTATTCCTGGTTTCTCTTCTGGAAAGCTACAATTTTAATGACACTAGAGAACCTTATTGTCAACAGTATTTCCTACAACCAACCCTGCTCAACCACTGAACTTCTCAATGTTGGGGATATCCCCCTTTATGGTACACTCCTTGATCTCCCACATACCCCAAACCCTGTTTCTCCTATTGTGAACACTAGTATGGTTGGTTTGTTTGTTACAATTAATTAACCAATACTGAAACATTATTATTAACTAAAGTCTAACAGATGCAAATTGTTGGCTCTAGCCTACACTTTCTTCTTTCACTTAGAGCATTAGCTTCACCACACCCACTCAGGTTTGGATATAAACATGAACCCGTTCCTTTTACATAGTGGGAATAACAGCTTTGCCTCCCTTATTTATCCTTTGAGTTACATGCTCCTTAGGCTGCCCAAGTATCCAGCAGTACCCTTGGTTGTCTGAGCAACCGCCAGGTTATGACAGTTCCACAGTGATCTAACAACAGCTGAGCAGAACGTCCCCAAAGAAGTCCAAGCTTGAGCCCTGGTGAGCAGAGCTCCCCCAAAGAAATAGAAACTTGAGCCCTGCAGGGCACCTCCTCTAATTTCCTATAATCTGATAATACCATCTCTTTTCCTAGCTCTAGGAATGATAGCTGCTACCAACCATTATTAATTTTTGGATGTTGTCCACATCCCCTTTTTGCTCTCTTCCATAATTATTTTACTTGCCTTTCATCATTATTTTATCCAAACTCCGCATTAAATGTGCTCCATCCTAAATACTTGGTATTCTGTTTCCTCAGTGAATTCTAACACTCTTTCACCCTCATTTATCTGCAAATATCTGCTAGGTGTGGAGCCGACTTAAGAAAGGAAGAGAGAAAGAGAAAGAGAGAGAGAGAAAGAGAAAGAATGGAAGAAAAGAGAGAAAGATGGAAAGAGGGAAAGGAAAGGAGGGAGGGGTGGGAGAGGGAGAGAAGGAAGGAAGGAAGGAAAACTTAAAAAGAATACCCAGGCATTAACTGGAAAATAGCCCTAGTACTTTGTCTTTTGAATACCTTCTCACCATCCCAGCTAATTTTGCCTTTTTCCAGGACCATGGGACCTCCCCACTATATAGCAATAAAAAGTTAAATGCCTCCAGATCCTGCTCCAATGCTAGGGCCAGTATCTGTTCTAATTGGCTTTCATGTAAGCCAAACATAAATATTTTGTATATCACTCTGCATATGTGTATTGTCCCTCCCATAACCAAAAATATTACTAAAGTTAACATTTAAGGAGGGCACAAGATGTGATGAGCACTTGGTGTTATATGCAACTAATGAATCATTGAACATTATATCAAAAACTAATGATGTACTATATGTTGCTAATTAAATTTACATTTTAAAAAGTTAACATTTTGGAAGTGCTTACTATGTGCCATGTGGAGGTATTCACTCTTATTATTTTCCCTTTTGTTTTTAGCTAAGAAGTTTAAACACAGATTTCATAACTTGCCTGAGGTCACACAGCTTTTAAGTGGTGGAGCCAGGATTCATATCAGGCAGTTTAACTCCAGAACCTGGGCTCTTGATTGAGATTTTATACCGATCTGGGAACATATGGTGAGCTTAATTGGGGAAGGGCAGAGAGGGAGATAAGAAATTAAAGTTTTACTAGATGTGCATTCAGGAGAAGAGACTACCTGAAGAATAAAAATTCATCACGGTAGATGAGGGATTGAAACCAACATTAAGAGATGGATTTAATGACAGAAGTATGTTATTTAAAATAAACTTGTTTCATTCATTGAAGACATTTAAATTATTTATTTCATTCTAAACCTATTTCTGTGACTCCTTGTCAAAATTTCCTGAGAGAAGAAGTTGGCTTTTTCAAGCCTATGTGAGTCCCATGATTCCGTGCTCTCCTCATGGTATAGCTTTGCAATAAACCAGTATACTCTTAGGATAACCTTTGGAATCAGAGTTTGAGTCAAATACCACTTCTACTTTCTATTAACTGTATGACGTTGGCTCAACCTAAACATCAAGGTCTTCATTTTCTAAACCAATAAAGCATTGACTACATCTCCCTTACAACTACTTGTAGGATTAAATATCATTCAGGGACGCCTGGGTGGCTCAGTTGGTTAAGCAGCTGCCTTCAGCTCAGGTCATGATCCTAGCATCCTGGGATCGAGTCCCACATCGGGCTCCTTGCTCGGCAGGGAGCCTGCTTCTCCCTCTGCCTCTGCCTGCCACTCTGTCTGCCTGTGCTCTCTCACTCGCTCTCTGACAAATAAATAAATAAATAAAATCTTTTTAAAAAATAACATCATTCATTCACAATACCTAGCCTTTATGATTGTAAATTCTTCATTCTTCTCTACATTTCATATTTCTTTTCTTCTCTTAGGTTTCATCATTTAGAATTTTCATAATGTTTCTGCTCTAACTTCCATGTTCACTGTGTAGGTCTGTTTATGTGCTGACAACATCAGTTACCATATGACTTTCTAAATAAGCTTAGTTATTGAGAATTGAATCCTGTTAGCTTAGATGACACCAAAAATAGTTCAAAGTCTCTCAAAATTATAATTATCCCTTCCTTAATTTTCTATCTATCCAAAAAGGAGTTCCTCTAGATTCCATTTTTCATGATATGATAGCTTCCAGATCATATGAATTGATACCATATGCCCTTTTCCAACAATTTGCAAAGAGGGAGGGAAGGTGAGAGGGAGGAAGGAAGAGAGAGAGGTAGGAAAGGAGGGAGGAAGGGAGGGAAATAGAAAGATGGGCTGGGTGTAATCTATCTGCTAGTATCTGATAGTATGACTTTCCATAACTCATCTGTCTGGTTTTCAATGAAACAACACTGCAATCTTTTACCCCACTTTTCTGTGTAAGCTACCTTGGGTTCTTACATTCACAATCAAAAGACTACTAAATTCCCAACAAATGAAAATTTGATAGAAATAATAATAGAAGTCTCCTCCTAAAAATCCACAAAGTCCTGCCATCATATAAGTTTAAGGTGTGAATTCCCGCTTCATATATATATGTATTTATATTTAATTTACATATATATGTGTATATATATGCATATATACTATATATGTGTATATGTGTGTGTATATACACCCATAGGTACCTGACTGGAGGATAAATCTTCCATGAAAAAGTATAAGTATAATACACAAATTTCCATATTATGGGAAGAAAACAATGTGAGAGTCAATAAAAGCAATACATATGGTAATTAGACTGTTGAGAATTATAGTAAAAAATGATCAAATGGATATTCAAAATAACTATACAAACAAAAATTGAAGATACTAGAAAGCAATCTATAAAAAAACAAGACCAGGCAACTGGGGAAAAGAAGTCAAAGAACTTATAGAAATTGAAAATGTAGTCATTGAAATAAAAATAAACCTCAATAGCTTGGTCCAGAACAGACATTGTTCAAGGGATAATTAATAAAAATGCAGGTTAGAACGGAAGAAAATATCTGAAATGTAGCAGGCAGAGATAAAAAGAAAAATTTTGTAAACGGAGATTAAGGACTCCAAAAGAATTTAAAGGTATAAATTTTAACAAGTAGAAAGGATGGAGGAGGCAAATTTTCAAGGAAAAAAGTGGCTAACAGCTTTATAGACTTGTATACAATAAAGTATCAGCAATCAAGAAGTATAAAAACAATTCAGAGAAAATTAAACAAAGCCAAATCCACACTCTGACACATCAAAATGAAACTGCAGAATGCTAAAGATAAGAAGTAACGAATGAGAAAAAGAGATAATCAACAAAATAATAGCAATTAGTAAATAACAGAACAGCAACAAAAAAAAATTGTGAAACAAATGAATTATACTTTTCAATACCTAAAATAATAGTTGACCCAAATTTCATACCTACCAAAACTATCAACTAACAGTGAGTGTGAAATAGAAACATTTTCAGAAACAAATGAAATTATCTTTAAGAATACATTTCAGGAAGAAGAAAATTGATCCCACAAACACGGAAAGATGCAGGAAAGAATACAATTTTGTCTAGAGCCAGCTCTAACCTATAACATATATTCAAAAATCACTTGTTAGAAAAATGGATATGCTGAGTGAAATAAGTCAAGCAGAGAGAGTCAATTGGTTTCACTTATTTGCGGAACATAACAAATAACACAGAGGACATGGGGAGATGGAGAGGAGAAGGGTGTTGAGGGAAATTGGTGGGGAGATGAACCATGAGACACTATGGACTCTGAAAAACCACCTGAGGGTTTTGAAGGGGCGGGGGGTGGGAGGTTGGGGGGAGCCAGGTGGTGGGTATTCTGGAGGGCACGCATTACATGGAGCACTGGGTGTGTTGTAAAACTATGAATTCTGTTACGCTGAAAAGAAATGAAATTTTAAAAAAACTAAAAAAAAAAAGGAAAAACGAATACATTATTTTTATTTACAATTTAAAATAAAAAGTAGTTATCAAAGTACAAATTGTTCAAAAGAAGAGGAACATGGCAAGATTTTTAAAGAATTAAAAATTCCAAAATAACAACTATGGGTGAGGTCACAGAAAATTTGCTTTTTTTTTTTTTTTTTTCTATACTGGTTTAGGGTTTTCATTTTTTTTTTTTTTTTAGATTTTATTTATTTATTTGACAGACAGAGATTACAAGTAGGCAAGAGAGGCAGGCAGGGAGAGAGAGGATGAAGTAGGCTCTCCAAGGAGCAGAGAGCCCGATGTGGGGCTTGATCCCAGAACCCTGGGATCATGACCTGAGCCGAAAGCAGAGGCTTTAACCCACTGAGCCACCCAGGCGCCCCGAGTTTTCAGCTTTTTAACACAGAGAAACTAGAGGTTTATATCAGAACTTACTATATATCTTCTTTGTATTTTTGTTGAACTCAAACAAAAATAGTCTTCAGTCACTGTCAATTTTCCTATATCTTTTTAAGAATATTATCTGACTCATTTGTGTGTCAACATCAATTTATGACATCCGAATGAGTATTCATGGTTAGTAGCCATTGATAAACATTAAAATCAGAATTCTGAGAAGTGTGAATGTGTCTTAACTCTCCTTTTTTTCCTCTAACTCTTCTCCTTGATTAAAGACCAGATATTTCTGAGCAAACCTTTCTATATTTCTATGTGTCTAAACTACTAAACAGAACAGGACAGAGTCAATGCTTTACTTTGTGTTTCTTGACTCTCTCCCATTTAATATTATTTTTTAAAAATCATGTTGGTGCCTTCTTCCTTAAATCCTTTCACTGCCCTAGCACATAATTCAGCTAAAGTGGGCCAAGACACAGCTCACTTGAGCATATAAAACAATTAGTTCTTACATTTCTTGTGTGAATTTTTTTCCACCAAGAGGATTATTTATCTTAAGGGAAAAAGTTCCCTTATCTCTTGGATATTCACTCATACCCTTCTCTCAGACAGCTCCAGGCCAAAAACTTTATCTTCTTACTGAAAATATAAATATAATGGTTCTTTCAATATTTTGTTAACATTTTTTAATGCATCAGCTCATTTACGGTGTTTGTCTTTCAGACACTATCCTCACAATTTAAGTATTTAAAAACTTTTTGTAAATAATCTTTTAAAGTGTGAGCTAAAGATAACTGCATCTGTCTTTTTGATACCTTACTTTGATTCTTTGCATAGCACAAATTCTTAAGAAAATCCACACTGCAGTATGCAAAATGACCCTCCAAAGATGTCCACGTACTAATCTCTGCCTTTTAACATAAAAAAAAAAGGATGGGGGTACTTTGCAGATATAATTAAAGTTATAGGCCTTAGGAAAGGGCAAGGACTCTGGATGACCCCTGTGTACCCCCGTCTAATCACAAGGGTCCTTAAAAGCAGAGAATTTTGTACATATGGAGTCAGAGATATACAGGAGAAAGAGAAGTCAGAGATATTTAAAATGTGAGACTTGATGTACTGTTACTGAAAAGAGTGACATAAAAAGCATGAAAAGGAAGACAGGCAACATCTAAGAATAAAGACTAGCCCCAGCTGATAGCCAGCAAGGAAGCAGGGACATTAGTCCTATAACTTTAAGGAAATTAATCTGATCAATAACCTGAATGAACTTAGAAGTGGAATTTTCCCCAGAGCCTCCAGTAGGATTCTAGCTCAAACAACACATTAATTTTGAACACGTGATGCCTTAAACCAAGAATCCAGCTTAGCCATACTGTATCCAGATTTCTTAGCCATGAGCCTGTGAGATAACAAATTGGTGCTGTGCTAAGTCATGAATTATAGAGTAATTTGTTATAGCAGCAGTTGACAACTAATACATTCACAACTCTTCCCTTATGGAATTCTAGCTCACAGAAGGGAGCCTATAAACGCTTATATTTATCAACCTGGCCTTTACAATATGTCGATTATCTGTCAGTACACTCCCAGCCTTTCCTTCATGGCTACACTAACTTCCAAAACAGTATTGTTTCTTTTCCTCGAGGCTTTATGTCTCTTTTATTCTACTAATTCTTTTGAGAAGAGGGTCAAAATTAGGATAGCAGTTTCTGTTCTCACTTTCTCTGCCTTTTGGGAGATGAAGTCATCAGCAAGGCAAATCAAGAACATGTCAGATACTCTGATTTTAGCCAACTGAGACTTCCAGCAGATGTCCAGAAAGTCCCTCATTTCGCCTCTGTGCCAGTTCTGTAATTTGTGTCAGGAACACATCATCCATTCCCTCCATCTGTTAGTCTGTCACCTTCAAATGTAAGAATTCTGAAGAAGCAACATTTATGTATTTGGCTCTGATGATAATGATGTTACTTGAGCACTTCTCCCCTTTTACCTTCACAAATGTTCTCTTTTGAGGTCATTTTAACATTCAGTCACAGAGACTTAGATTTTGCTAGTCCATTTAATCTCTCATGTCTGGCTGAAGGATCTCAGTACATCTGAGTTCAAGTAACCTCCTCCAAAGGGCTCAGTGTTTAATCAGGATTACACAAAATGTCTTACCCAGCACCAAGCTTTACTACTAATTCATAAACATCAAGAAAGGGGACACAATCAGTGCCAAATCAAAATCTGCGATGTCCTAACCCTACCAGACTCACCTGCCTAAAATGAGTTCCACTCTGGAATGTGTTTTAAGTTAGAATCACCAGCACTAACAATGTCTATTATAAACGTCACAGGGAAGCTGCTTAATTTGGGGTACTTTCAGATTTTATAACTTACTAGTCAGGTAGCTACGAAAATTATGTGACAAGCTTCTCTTCTCTAGTTCAGCTGTGTCTCATAAATCCATACACTATAAGTTTATTTATAATAAACAGCCCTAACAAACCAGAAGTTCCCTACTAAAAGAATATTTGGTCAGTATACAGCAGCTCCTGGAAGACTTTTATGTATCTTCTGGCTAATGAATTTTACCAGAATATTCACAAGGAAATCTAGTCCAGTCAAAATGCCCTGCCCTGAGGAAAATGTGAGGCACTGAGTTACAAACTCACTTTTCTTCCAACTTCCAATTATAGGCAAGGCCACTGCTCTCCTGTGATGCCCCAAATTTTCCTTTCCTTTAAAAGAATTATTTCTCAGGTGCCAAAGAACCCACTCTCACCTCCACCCCATTATAATTTGGCCTCTGATGCTCCCCATTGCCTCAAGTCACCAGTAATGCCTATCTAGCTTAGACCTATACCCTAAGTACTGAACAAATCAAGGTCTACCTTGTTTTGACATTTTTCATTTTTGTTTTGTTGATATCACAGTCTCCAAGAGGTCCCTAACTCCATGAAGATGAATGGACATAAAATATATGTATACTGGCATTAGGATGACAGTATACTCAGATCTATGTTACCAGTTACAGACCCAGTACATTTGGGAGCCCAGCATATATTAGCATAAGTCTTTCTTGATGTTGGTTACTGCTGGTCCTCCTCTCCTGACATTTATGTGTATTTTTACAAGTTCCAATTCCTTATATCCTTTGTGAATCCATTCCAACAACTCTTTAGGGACATTAATGAGGTTAAACTTTACCACCTTGTGTAATAATCTCACATTTAGTTTATTTAGTAGACATGCCCTAGAAATTGGCATATGATAGATATCTGAGACCATAAATTTTATTTTCTAATGTGTCTTAAATTGTATTTACTAATAGTCAGCAGTCCTATTGTCCATATAATTCTTGATGTATTCAATCTTGTTCTGTTGTCTTAGATTTTGAATCTTCTCCATTTAGTGTATTCTTGAACAAACCACATAGTCTTCAAGCAAAAAGCAAACACATTCTTCCAGGGAAGATAGTGGAGCAGCAGGATCCTATGTTCAATCCTACCTTGTCCCACAGATACAACTAGATAACACCCACATTAGTGTAAATAACCCAAAAAACAACCCAAAGGCTGGCATAACAGACTCTTCACAGCTAAATGTAGAGAAGAAGCCATATCGAAGAGGATAGGAAGGGCAGAAAAGCAGTCAGAAGCTGAATGGAACTGCAGGACTGTCCATGAAAGGGAGAGAGATGCAGACACAGAGAGGGGAAAGGAACAGATACTGAAGCCAGGCACCCTAGGCACAGGGAAGATGAATCCCCATAACATTTGGTTTTGAAAGCCAGAGGGACCCAACAATCATTGGGGCTTAACAATAATCAGTGGGGCTTAAAATCATCAAACTTGGCTCTGGGAAAGCCAAGAGGGTAGAGCCCCCACCCTTAAAGAGACAGCACAACAAATAACCCCACTGAGATACAGTATAGAAGAAGTAGTTTGAAAAATGCCTAAGGAATACGGGTAGGAGATTTATTTACCCATCTCACGCTGTGTGCTGGAGAGGCAAAAATCTTTGGGAGACTTCTCCAAGAACAAAAGAGCTGGCAGGTGCCATTTTCCTTCCCTACCCTCAAGACTAAATATAGAGACACCTGTGGAAATCAGCACAGTAGAAACACTTTCCATCTAGCTTGCTAACAATATATCCCACCCCCATATTCTCCTGAAGACATGTCCCTTCCATCCAATCTTGGGCAGGAGTTTTCTGAGGCTGCTGCATGTACTCTTTTCCAGCAGACTGCTGTGGACCTTGCTGGCATCACAGGCCATCCCTGCATTCTTCTGTGGACCTTCCCCCTCTAATATGCCCTCTGTAACCTATTCAAAACAGTCCCACAAGCCTGGCACTGTACAAGTACCTCTGACAGGGGCCAGCACCACTCCAAAGTGCCCCAGGGAAAGGGGAAGATACATATCAGTCCAACCGTGGCCCCATGAGTAGGCTGGGGACAGACTTGAGTATTACTGTAGGTTCCAGCCACCAACAAAAGTTTCTTGGGGGACAACACAGGGAAAGTGCCCTGCAGTTTGGTGCTATTGCATCTCCTGCAAATGCTTGTTCTGACTCAACTCAAGCCCAAGGCAGCCCCAGGCTAGCTCACTAACAACACAGAGACAAAACCCTGCCCACAACCATTACAGACAACTGGACTGAAGGCAAATATGGCTAAGCCACAAAAGTGGGGCACTGTAACACACATAGGAGACACCCCAGAACTGCCAAATTATGGTGTAGGGACATTGCACTTCAGGGCACTGTAAGACATCTTCATAAAGCCACTATTTTCAAGACCAGATATAACTGACTTTTCTAACACATAAAAAAACACAGAGAGTTAAATGAAATGAGGAGACAAAGGAATATGGGATGCCTGGGTGGCTCAGTTGGTTAAGCGGCTGCCTTCAGCTCAGGTCATGATCCCAGCGTCCTGGGATTGAGTCCCACATCAGGTTCCTTGCTCGGCAGGGAGCCTGCTTCTCCCTCTGCCTCTGCCTGTGCTCGCTCTCCCTCTCTCTCTCTCTCTGACAAATAAATAAATTTTAAAAAAATTTTTTCGGGACGCCTGGGTGGCTCAGTTGGTTGGACGACTGCCTTCGGCTCAGGTCATGATCCCGGAGACCCGGGATCGAGTCCCGCATCAGGCTCGCAGCTCCACGGGGAGTCTGCTTCTCCCTCTGACCTTCTCCTCGCTCATGCTCTCTCACTGCCTCTCTCTCAAATAAATAAATAAAATCTTTAAAAAAAAAATTTTTTTTCAAAAAAAAAAAGGAATATGACCCCAATGAAAGAATAGGGCAAAAATCACAGGAAGCAACTAAACAAAATGGAAATAACTAATATGCCTGATTTAAAAAGTAATAAAGTAACCATCATAAGGATATTTACTGGACTTGGGAAAAGAGGAGAGGACCTCAGTGAGACCCTCAACAAAGAGCTAGAAAAGATAAAAAAAAAATTAGAGATGAAGAACTCAATAACTGAAATTAAAACTACAATGGATGGAATAAATAGTAGACTAGAGGAAGCAGAATGGATTAGTGACCTGGAGGCCAGAGTAATGGAAAACAATCAAGCTGAACAGAGGAAAGAGAAAAAAAATAATAAAAAAATTAAAGTCGACTAAGTGGGGGGCACCTGGGTGGCTCAGTGGGTTAAAGCTTCTGCCTTTGGCTCAGGTCATGGTCCTAGGGTCCTAGGATCAAGCCCCACGTCGGGCTCTCTGCTCAGCGGGAGCCTGCTTCCCCCCCCCCCCACCTACCTCTCTGTTACTTGTGATAAATAAATAAATCTTTAAAAAAAAAAAGTTACCCTTCTGAAAACTAAACAGGGGAGTGCTGAGGATATATCTTTTAGTAGAAAAAAGTAAAATTCAGAGCTAGACAAATAGAATGATGTAAAATTTTTGTTACTTGAAGTGGCAGTTGTGGTCTGAGTGTAAATATCAGGATACATAAAGACAGATGATAGGTAGAGCTAAAATTTACTAAATTATGAAAGTGACTTCCTCTGAGTAGAAGGGTTATGTTTAAACTCTTACTTTTTTTCTTTATATTTTCCATATTTCTTAAACTTCCAACAAGAAGAATGTACCATTTTTATAATCAAGCAAAAACAACAAATGTTATTTTTGTAATTCCTTCTGACACTCATGTTATCTCCCTCCAGTTGTCAAGGAACAATTGGTTGCCAAATACCAGGAAATTAACAGCAATTATCACCAGCTGGCTAGCTGCTAAGAGTAGTCACTGGACTGTAATCCACTCAGCATGAGATAGAAAACCTTGAAGGAATAAAGTCGATGATAAATTAAACTTGAAAAATCAACTTCCCGGGAACTCACATATCAAGATGGCCCACTCACTGAGCACAGGACAAGATTCTTCAAAGTCCCATTTTCATGATTTCAGCAGCATCGGATCTTTAAAACAGATTGCTGAATTTCATGTGTCTCAAATGGCATGCCTGAATTTCTTATGTTTGAGATACCTTTTACAATTCTAACTAACAATGAAATATCTCCTTTCCTAGGAGATGACAATAATATTTTTACACAAACTGTATTTTGTTTAATAACCACTGGATTTGAATGCACAACAAATAGCAGTGGATTGCATACTGGCTTTACAAAGATAGAGAAGATAGAGTCCTTTCTAAGTTCCCTACAATCTAGGCAGGCAGACTGACTACATGGGAACATATAAGCTCATTTTGAGATTTTCAGGAGATGCAGTAATAGCACCTTTCGTCCCCACTCAACTTCTGATTATGTTAAAAGGCATGTAAGATGTTAATACAGAGAGAACAACAAAATTATGGAAAACACTTCTATTTATTGCAAAATAGGCTTACTTAAATTGACCCAGAATTGGACAGACTTACCAATCTTGTTAGAGGTGACTCTGGTGCTAGCCCTACTACAGAGGCCAAAGCTGCCCCTGCATAAGTGTTAGCACAGAAGAGCAGAGCAGAATGCATACCTCTTTGGCCAGAGAGGTACTGTAGAAGTGGTTCTCAAAGTGCAGTTCCTGGACCAGCAGCATCAACATCACCTGGGAATGTGTTAAAAATGCAAAGATGCAAAGTTATGGGTCCACTTTAGACCTACTGAATCAAATCTCTGGAGAGAAGGCCCAGAAAATTCTTAAAGAGCATCTCTAGGGAATTTGGACTCACACTAAAGTTTAAAAGTCACCTGCCTTAGAAAGAGAGAGATATTGAGGGAGAAAGAGAAGAGTGTCAAACTATGCATGGGCATTTTCTCTTTCTGAGCTCTCCAATAACATAGTTAACTCCTAATTTGTGGGGAAAGTGGGGACAGGGAGGACAGAAGAGAGGCTAGGAGGGTTATACTATTGGAACTCCCTCCAAAGGGAAGGAAATATCAGGAGTAGGAAAGAAGCATTCCCCCCCACTAACCTCCTTTAAATATTGGTTCTCTTAACCCATTGACTTTAAACATTAAGCTTATGATTACATGGGGTTTTTCTGGTCCCCTTTGATGGAGACTACAAGAAAATCACTACAGTTTGGTTTTCTCTTTCATGAAGCCACTACTCCCCTTACAATCTTATCTTCCTATAGTACCTTTCTGGAACCATCAAAAGATTTTGTTTTTCAAAGTTTCCCAAATAATTTAAAATTCTAATTAAATGTTGGAGAAAATTTTGTAATTCCAGAAGGGAAAGTTTAAAGCTAATACTAATCATAATGAGGGGCGCCTGGGTGGCTCAGTGGGTTAAAGCCTCTGCTTTCTCCTGGGATGGAGCCCCGCATCGGGCTCTCTGCTCAGTGGGGAGTCTGCTTCCCCCTCTCTCTCTGCCTGCCTCTCTGCCTATTTGTGATCTCTGTCTGTCAAATGGATAAATAAAATCTTTTAAAAAAATTCTAATCATTATGAAATATAGAGGGCTATTTACAGACTGCATTTGATGACAAGGAAGAAAAATCTTTATTCTTAGCTCCAGGAATTTTTTAAAAATTTAACTCAGAGGATTTTATCTGAAAGTCTCACAGCCAAACTTGGGAAATCAAACTAAAAGAATCTACTTCCAGAATTTCAGCTAATAACCTACTTAGCCAGGCAAATTTTCTTTTTCTTTATTTAACTGGAGAAATGAAAAAGCACAAGATACTTTTAACAGTCCAATAATTCATGTGATGAGTAAAACTGAAAAACCTAGAACTGTTTATATAGCTGCATAAAACTGCACACTGTTGAAATTAAAGGCATAGGACCATTACAAGTTGAGCCTGATAATTTTCTCCTTGTGTACAAACTAATTACCATGAAGAACTGGTCATTTCCTATTCCACTTAGGGACTAAATCCAAGTCCATTATGTACCTAAAGTCAACAGCACACTCTCACTTCTATTTCCCATCACAAATTATATCCACTGACATTGTCCAACATAAGCCCAGATTTTGCAAATCAGTTAAATGTTAAATTAGGATAGTCCAATAATAATAGTCATCAGAGATTCACATATCTAAAATAAATGTCTTGTCATTTTTATATTCCAAGGAAGAAGTTAAAATACAAAGATCAAATATTGGCATAAATTAAAAACATCAAGATCCCAATGAACTAAGGCCTCAATTGAGTCATCCGTTCTTGAAGTCAAGTCTAAAGAAATAAAGTTCTTCCCAAACTTCTTATCATGCCAGGTCTTAGAAGGGTTCTTGAGGTTAGGAACTTGGGATTTCTTCATAGCCGCAGATGGGAGATCTTCCAAGGAATTTGGTATAGTTCCTTTAGGACCTCAGTACATGAGTTTGTCTTTCCTATGAAGCATTTTTAAATTTCTGAAGAAATAACAGATGGAAATTGTGCAATAATGCAGATAGATACCTAAAAGGCAATCTACTTAAAAAAAGACACCTTTAAATAAAAGATACTTTTAAAGACATTATTAAATTTAACGTAAGAGTGATAAATGTACAAATCACAATTTCTCTGTCCAAAATGAGAAAAAACAATAACCCATAAGCTGAAACTTGAATAAGAGAGGTTACTGGTCAGTGAAGATGAAATGATATAGGGTTGCCCATATAACAGTTCAGACAAGAATACTAACTTTGGGGTTTCTAGTGAGATAAGCTAAAACTAAGACACCCGCATTAAATCTGGGACCTGGTCCCAGGAGAACAAAATGCAATTTCCCTTTCCCTCCAGGAGAATAGCTTAAATTCTAATACTTACAATTCCCATCTATTAAAAGCAATCAGATATGAGCTCATCAACAAAGATGACTGAAACCAGAAGAATTCATCAAGAATAACAACAACAGCAAATTAAGACCTACAAAGACATTGGTATTTATTTATTGTGTGTGTGCATATTTATATATATATGTATATATATATGTGTGTGTATATATACACATATACATATACATACACATATGTATATATACACACACATATATATATGTAAAATTTATTTATCTGTGCTTCAAACACAGATCTGTTTTAGTTCTGAACTGTGGTATAACAAACCATTCTGAAAATTTTTGGCTTAAAGTATATCATTTTCTTTTGTTCACAACTTCAGTGTGTCAGGAATTTAGGAAAGCCTAAGTTGGTTGGCTTATATCAGATCCATTTGGAATCAGTGGGAATTACTAGGGCTGGAGGAGCTATTTACAAAATGTCTTCTTTAATCATATGGCTGGTGCTGCGATGCTCCTTGGCTTCTCTCTCCCTCCACATGGTGTCTCATTCTGCAGGGCCTGGTCACTCAGCTTGAGCTTCTCAAGCATGGTAGTTTCAGGTTAATCACATCTCTGGTATGTTTGTTGGCTTCCAAGTAGGGTTGTTATATTCAGCAAATACAAATACAGGATAACCACTTCAATTTGAATTTCAGTTAAAAAAATTTTTTTTCTTAGTATGAAATATCCTAAATATTGCTTGGGACATACTTATACTAGCATATATAGATATAGATAAATAGAGATATAGATATATAGATATATATAAAAAATCTTAATTCTAAGAAGTAACAAGTGGAAGTCTTCCAGGCCATGTAATGACCTTGCTCAGAATTGAAACAATATCATTTCCACCTTAAAATATTGGAAAAGCAGTCACAGTGCCCACGCAGATTTCAGGGGCAGAGAGATAAATCCACTTCTTGATGATAAAACGGAAAGGTCAAGTTGCATAAGGGCATGTGAGATGGAATATATTGTGGTGGCCATCTTTAGAAAATATAGTCTGCTGAAGGACTATAAACACATATGAAAGAAAAGATTTTTTAAAAAAATATGGTAATACTGGCCTTGTAAAATGAGTTTGGAAATATTCTCTTCTCAGTTTTGGGGAAGAATTTGAGAGAGATTTGTATTAACTCTTTTTTAAATGTTTTATTCCTGCATGAAACCATCTTATCCTGGATTTTTCCTAATTGGAAGGTTTTTAATTATTTACTGAATCACCTTACACTCATTATTGGTTGTTCAGATTCTCTTTCTTCATGATTCAGTCTTAGTAGGTTGTATGTTTCTAGGAATTTATCTATTTCTTCTAGGTTATCCAATTTGTTGGCATCTAATTATTTATGGTAGTCTCTAACAATTCTTTGTATTTCTGTTATGAATTGTAATGTCTCATCTTTTATCTCCGATTTTATCTACTTGAGTCTTCTATTTATTTTAGAGAAAGAGAGCAGGGAGAGGGGCAGGGGCAGAGGAAAGGAAGAGAACCTCAAGCAGACTCCATTCTGAGCACAGAGCCCAACGTGGGGCTCAAGCTTACAATACTGAGATGGTGACCTGAGCTGAAACTAAGAATTGGACACTTAACTGACTGAGCCACCCAGGCACCCCATGACTACTTTCTTCCTTAGTCTAGCTAAGGGTTTGTCAATATTATCTAAAATCCAACTCAATTTCATTGATCTTTTTTCTTTTTTCTATTTCATTTATTTCTGCCCTAATCTTCATTACTTCCTTCCTTCCACTAACTTTGAGATTAGGTTGTTCTTCTTTTTCTAATTCCTTGGGGTGTAAGGTTGGATTGTTTCCTTGAAATCTAACATTTTTCTTAATTTATCACAATAAATTTCCCTTTTAGAACTACTTTTGTTGCATTCCATAGTATTGGTATGTTATGTTCTCGCTTTCATTTGTTTCTAGATACAGTTTTGTCATTTCATTTCTTCTTTGACCCATTGGTTGTTCAGGAATATGTTGTTTAACTTCTACTAAACTCAAATCTGGATCAAGATATCATTTTAAAAAGCATATTATTGTAATATCATTGAAAAAAGTAAGAAGGAAAAATTGGGAAAAATAAAGTTTTTAGAAAAGATGAGAGATAAGAAAGAACAAAAACATGACAAAATAGAAAAAAGTAAAATGATGAAGACAAGTCCAAAATTATCAACAATCACAATAAAATTTAATGGACTAAACTCGCCAAAGATTCTCAGAAGTGAAGGGGGAAAGATCTAATTATATGCTCTTCATAAGAAACATGACCAGAATATGATAAAATGTAGAGTTTGATATAAGAGGATGGAAAAGGATATACCAAGAAAATACTAATACAAAAAAAAGCTAGCGTGATTTTCTTACTATCAGATTGAGCTGACGTTAGTCCATGAACTTGGTCTACATACAGCCTGAGCTACAGTAACAAACGAGACTCTTAACACACCTGTTGTATCATATGACAATCCAGAGGCAAAAGATCAATTAGATCTGGGAAAGCAGAGGCAATGGCCCAGAAGGTCATAGTCCTTCAAACCTTGATGGTCCACCACCACCTGCAGTACTGCTCTTTTTGTTTGTTTTTTGAATGCATAAAAACTGAGTCAACAACATGTTCATGTCTCAACCAACAGAAAGAGGAAAAGGAGAGAAAAAGCAATTACCTTCCTTCTAATGCACATAATGAGAAGTTATTTCACTTTGCTCCCACCTCATTAATTAGAACTGAGAACACTTCATTAGTTAGGTATATGGATACAGCTCATTGTGAAAGACACCAGGAAAGGAAGTTTCTATCTGAGAAGGTATGTGCCATCTAATTCAACTGAACAGGAAGATATAACAATTACAAAACTGAATGGCCTTAATAAAATAGATTTAACATTTACATAATGAGTATGTAGAGTTATAAGATAAATCTGATAAGTTGAGTATTACAGTGGAATATTTCAATATGCCCTTCTCAATGACTGATGAGCCATGAAGAAAAAAGTTAATAAAGATGTAGTAAGTTTGAAAAGCATAACTAATAATCTTTCTTTAATGGATACCTATAAAGCCCTGCACCCACATATTAGAGGTACACATTCCTCTCAAGCACGCAGTCTTTACACAATCACACACCAAGCTACAAAACTAGTCTTTAAAAATTTCAAAATATCTGAATTATATATTTTGTGACTATAGTGCTATTAAATCACAAGTTATAAAAAAAGATATATTTAGAATATTAAAAACACCCCTTTCAATACTACATGAGTCAGAGAACATAACAAAAATTTCTAGGAGACTAGTTTATTTGGGGCCTAAGCAAATCTATACAAGAGAGATTGAAAATGTGTGAAAATACCTTCTTACAAGAGATTCTTGATACCATAACACTAGACCATTCTCACATTTTACTGAATACTGGGGAACCTGAAGTATAGGACTCAGAGAGGAAATGGACATTAAGATATCTTTAGTATAGTAGATGAGAAAGACCCACAAATGGATGACCTGCTTTATAACATTCTAAACTTCGCAAGGAAGAAATAGTAACTTATAATAGCTGTGCTGTTCTGAAAGATTTACTCCCATTTCCTGTAAACAAATTAAGAGTCACATCACTGCCATAAGTCATGCAGCGCCTTCAGTGAAGGAGTATACATATCCATCACATTGATGTTGGGGTTGGCCTCATCACTCACTCTGACCAATTGTATATGAACAAATATGACATTCACCATGTCCACACAACTGCTTTAATAGACACTGAATGTTGTTGTTGTTTTTCCCTATCTTACTCTTCCCTCTACTATGAACACCACATTCCAAATAAGCAAAGATTCTTCCTTTGGAATGGAAATGAAGAATGAAAAGAGATATGGAATAGACCCACAGGAGATATAAAGTGAGCAGGAGCTAACATTAAAAATTTTTTTTTTTAACCACTGAGATCATAGGATAGTTTGTTACAGGGGCAGACCAATCTAGACACTGTGCCTGATATGTCTCTCAACACACATGAACAGGAAGCATGAGCATATTCTCCACAGGTATGATAATAATATGATGCTGAAAGTCACCTTTTAATGTGGGAATTCTAGTTATTATGTTTAGATCCACGGTCATGAATTCTAGACTTCTGGTATAAACCATCATCCTAGTGACCAAACCTTGAAGGTAGGAGCTATCTCTATTTTCATGTCCTTCACTCAAATGACTGAGTCTTTCCTAATAGCTTTTGGCAATAAGATTTGGCTGGGAATAACTTCTGTTAAATGGACAATGCTTCATTTTCTAAATTCAATAGGCTTGGGATTAGAGTTATACTTATCACATGTACTCTATAAAATATTTGGACTCTTAAAAAGTGAGCCACTTAGAAAACTGGCATGCAGTTAATTAACTTCTGAGTTCCCTCTGGGTAAGGCTGTTGAAGAAGTCCTAATCACAAGAAATTCCTCTGGTAGAGATGGAAAAGAGAAAAAGAAAAGGATAAACTTTGGACTTTAATTTTGAAATTTAATAGCCAGGGAAAAGATCATTTGATACGAATTTCAATTTCTTTGCATTTTTGTGTTTGCTAATTTAACCTACAAGAGGACTTAATTTCCTTGAATGTTGATTTCTCCCCAGTGATTGAGAATATGAAGGGGTTCATGCTGCAAATTTGGGGGATCTCCATGTTGACAATTATTTGCCTATCTTAATGTTGTCATATAATGTAGTTATAGACTACTGATAGATTATTTTGGAACAAAATGGTAAGAGAAATAAGCATGGAAATAAATTTTTCAGTGTTATAAAAGTGTGACCTAAATGTTAATATTGAATTTTTAGGGAGTCCAATTCCAGAGCCTTGTGGCAACAAAATTATACTATCCATCAGTGGTCCCAGAAAAATACCCAAAGGAATAGTGGATTATATACAGGAAATGACTTCATGAAGTACAAGAAGGACTGTCTTTGAAGGTTGATGTTTTCCCCCAAGGGAACAGCCACAATACTGGTAATCCACAGGTTTATTAAATAAACCCAGTAGGTTAAGAGAACAAGAACAGCTAGAATGTTAGGGGAGTTGAACTCTTCTTCACACTTGTGATATTTATTTTATGTGGCAAGAGCTCCACTATCATTGATCTTTTCACTTGTTCCATACCCATACATGATCCATGAGTTGGTGAAAAGAAATTGGGCACATTTACCTCAGCCATTTGCTGTCCTTTCTCCTTTGGGAGAAAGAACATGCTTCCTACAGAGAGAATGTGTTCCACTCTGCTCTCCCATTCTAGGGAGGAAATTCTGCCACTGCCAAAGGACTAGGTGGTAATGTGTTTTAGGTAAGTTAAGCTCGACAATGCTGAGATAACAAAATTTTAATGGCTTTATATAACAATGTCAGCTTAGATCAACAGCTCTACAGGTTGAGTCATTTCTAAGCACAGACTCAGGGATCCAGTTGGCTTACTCTTGCCACTGTACCATCTGAACATGTAAACTTCTGGCAGTGTTCCTCAGGTGAAGAAAATTCGATGGCACAATAGAGTTTAAATGTTTTAACCTGGAATAACGCATGATATATGTCTAGAACTAGTTCAATTGCAAAGGGGCAAGGTAATATTGAAGAGCATGTGGAGATTTGGTAAGCAGCTGATATTACTACAGTAGATTTACAATATTCTGGTGAATACTATTCACAAGCCCATTTGCCAATAAGATATAAGCCACATTTATCTACATCAAGTTTATCACTAATGAGGCTTATCACTAATATTTTTTTTATCCCCTGTTGGCCCACTTGTCTTATTTTTCATTGCTTCAGAATTTGGGGTAGAGTGGTGGTGTAATTTTTATTACCATACCCACTGGCTTCAAAAATGAGTGCTAAATGACTAGTAGATACAATACAGAATCTCAGAACAAACAAAGTAAATCAGACAAAGATTTGGGAAGTAGGTAGAACCTAAACTTGGATTTGAAAGATAAATGAGATTCAGGGTTTTAAAGTAAAATTATAAACATTTTTTAGTATCCTCCTCTTCCCCTAAGTACAATCAGAAAAAAAAATTCTGAAAGTGTATCTCCTTGATCAAATAAAGACAAAAGAGATATGGAGAAGTCAATGAATTAATCCAGAGATTGTGACAATCTTGAAAGGTAGGTCCAGAAATATAAGGTGCCTGGCTTCTCTGTAATACAAAACCATTACTTTTCTCAGTGGCTTAAAAAGGATGTGTTGAATATATGCTAGGTCCATGCAAATACAGACATATTCCCCTGGACAATATGACAGTGGAGAGGCCTTCAGTGAGATCCACTAGGTCATTATTTGCTAACAACATTTCAACATACTCAATCTGATTCACTGTAGGACTTCTTCCCCTAAGTACTTTTTCTTGCAAGTGCATAAAGAAAACTGAACTTCATCAGTTACTTTGAATGTTATGTTCTGATTCATTGCCATGGTAGTAATCATGCTAGTAGGTTTTCCATGAAATTTGGCAAATGCTAAAATGTATTCTGTGAAAACTTGTTATCAGATAATCGCCTCACTGCCTTTGACTGTTTTGAGTCTATTAAGTATGCCAAGTATTTTAATTCACAAGTCCAAGCCTATAAGGTTCCAAACTTGGTATTCTTTATCCTTGTAAACACTAGTTTGATGTTTATGGAGAAAAATCATTGACTTTGTTCTTCAGTGACCGATTCTCACCTAAAGAAGAGCTATAATTTACTGAAATTCAATTAATGACAGTAAATTTCAGTACATGTATTAAACAAAAGTGTGAATTCCCTGATTAAATGTTTATCATATAATGATGTCTTTCATAATAAGCAGAACAAAGTTCAAGAAGCAAGATAAATTTTGTTGTATAAGCAGGTAATGTTTAGGGTGATTTTATTATACAAATAATTTTTATCAAGATTAAATATATATAATATGTGTTACTCTTTGAAATGACTGACTCGGTATTACATAATGAAACATTACCTCAGATCCCAGTACTGTGTCTGTGCTGCATTAGTCCCCATTCAACTCCTTTAAATATAAATTAAAATTGTTATTATTTTAACTTCTTCATTAGATAAAACTTATGCATTGGTCAAATGGCAAGTGACAGAAAATCAATTCAAACTAGTGTAAAGAAAAGAAGAGAGGAAAAAAGAAAGAAAAATGAAGGAAAGAAAGGTGAAAGACAAAGAAGGGAGGAGGGAGGATGGGAGAAAAAAAAATAATGGCCCAAGTGGTCTAGGAGTAGATTTTGTTTCCTTTGGGCATAAATAGATTCATATGTCAAATATTATCAAAGTTTCTCTCTCTCTAACTCTCTCCCTCCCCCCAGTGTTTCTTGAAAGATGGACACTGCTGGTACAACCCCAACTTTATTTTCAAAACTTGAATTTGGTTTAAGAGAAATAAAGTACAAAAATAAAATAAGACCACAAGAGACTCAGACTGGTCCATTTTACATTGTATGTTCAAACAAACCTATTACTGCAACAAGAGGGATGGAATACTGTCCAGGGACAGCATCACAGAGCCACTTCTGTTACCAGACTTAACAGAGAAGTGGGATTGCAGAAAAACATGGCTAATAAGCTAAAAGAAATATGTAACATTACTGTTTACTTAGTGCCAGGCACATTTCTACATATGATCTCAAGGATTAAATAACACAGTAAACCTGACACATCAGTACTATTATTATTCTCTTTTAAAGGTAAGGAAACCATAGGCCAGAGGGACTGAGAAAGTGACAGGGTGATGTGAGGTACAAAGCCAAGATATAATTCAGGTATTCTGACCTTATAATACTGTCATTTAAAAAACATGGTAGACAAATAAAAATGCATAATTTTCACAGCCATTTATAAAATGCCTTGTTTAAAAACAGTAAGATTCCTGCAAAATCTACAATTCTAAACCTTAAAGCTCCTACTATTGTCACCTATATTTCTTCCAAGATAGGGCATATATTATCTTCATTCTTTTCCAATATATCTATGTAAAGAAAAACTTTACATGAATCTTCTGATTTTCACCATAAAAACCACATGGGAAAAAATCCAGTACCCAAAGAATACAAAATATTATAAAAAATAATTTTCAAAAAGGAAAGTGATTCTATAATGCATTCGCTGTTGGATTAGCAGCATCCATGCCCAGCAACGTACTAACTGTCATCTAGCAGCTCAGCTAGACAACACTGACACTCTTTTAGATTCTCATCAGATGTGAAACAGAAGGTGTCAGGACAATTCTGAAAATCATTTCAAAAGAAACTACTTCGTTCGATCCCAAGTCCACATTCTGGGTGATTATTGGCCTTCATCTTCCAACACAATCTCTTTTAGTTTCTTTTTCCTCAACTCTCACCAAGAAGAGAATGGTATCTCTTTGACATTACATTTGAAACTGGAAGTATATGATCACGTATTTCCTTATGGAAAAATTAACAGTGTATAGAAGAGCAATTCTTCATGAATGTGTTGTCATTTGTAGCAAATGGAGTTGATGAAAAAAGTAGGAAAAGGGAGAAAAAAACAAGAGGATGAAACTTCTAAATTATGTGTGTATATGAGTCATTTGGGTTTGCATAAGCATTGTAGGAGCTCCAATAGCATCTTTTGTGCCATTCTTTAAAAATCACAGTCATTGTGGATGAATAGCTGCAATCTAGTTTTCATTGCTTTTGTAAGTTCAAATTCCAGTTAATCAACATACGCTGTAATATTGCTTTCAGGTGTATAATATAGTGATTCAACACTTCCACACATCACCTGGTTCCCATCGCAGTAAATGCCCTCCTTAATCTCCATCACCCATTTAACCCATCCCCCTGCCCATCTCCCCTCTGGAAACCCTCAGTTTGTCCTCTGTAGTTAAGAATCTGTTTCTTAGTTTGCCTCTTTCTCTCTCTCTTTCCTTCTCTATTTTTTCCCCTTTGTTCATTTGCTTTGTTCTTAAATTCCACATATGAGTGAAATCATATGGTATTTTCACTGCATAAATATAATTCTATAAGAAACATTTATGTATACTATATATTAAATATATATAAAACTATAAATGTATATTTTCTATTTCTTTAAAAATATTTATGTATTTTTATATACTTATGTGCATATTTATAAATCATTCCATAAATATAAATCCTTCCATAAAGTAAATAAATTGACAGGTATTTTACAAATACAGTACTGTGGACTGAATTGTGTTCTCCCAAAATTCCCATGTTGTAACCCTGACCTCCAAGTGACTGAACTTGGAAACAGGGTTTTTAGGAGGTAATTAAGGTTATATGAAGTCATAATAGCAAGATCCTTATCAGATAGGACTGTGGCCTTAAAAAAAGACTATGAGATCTCTCTTCTTCTCTCCATCTCAATCCCCTACCTCCATCTCTCCTTCTTTCCCCTTCTCTCCCTCTTTTTTCCTCTCTCCCTCTTTCTCCTACTCTCTTTCTTTCTCCCTCTCTCCTTCTTTCCCCTCTCCCTCTTCTCCCTTCTCTCCCTCCTCACCCTCTCCCCCTTCCCCATGTGTAGGCACAGGGAAGAGGCAGCAATCTGCAAGCCAGAAATAATACTCTCCCCAGAAACCAAATCTACTGGCAACTTGGCTGTGGACTTCCCAGCCTCTAGAACTGTGAGAAATAAATTTCTATTTGTTAAACCACCAAGTCTATAGAATTTTGTTATGACAGCTCAGTTAGACTAAGACATATATGTATTCATATAAAATTCTAGCAACAACAGTCAACATTTATTTAATGCTTATCAAATGCCCCAGGGCTATTTTAAGCCAGTTACATGCATAACTTTATTACTTCTCACAACTATTTTGTGAGTTATGTATTATTAATATATTGATGTCATATATTAAGTAATTGTTCATATTCACATAGTAAAGCTATGATACATAGTGTAGCCAGGATTTGAACTCATGCAACATAGATAAGCTCAAGATTAACTATGATCGCCAAAAATGGAGGGGGCAGAAAAAAAGTGATGCAAGCTATTCACCTTTAAAAATATTATTTTAAACCCTAGAAGAAATGTATTGCAGAAGTTGAAACATAGAGAAAAGATATTTTTAGTATATTTTAAAAATCAGCCATAGATATCACCTTGCAAATTAATTAAAAACTATAAAATTGGAGGGGAGACAAGATGGCGGGGAACTAGGAGGATGCTCTGGTTCAACCTGTCCCCTAAAGTGAGCTGATTACCTACCAAGGAACTCCGATCACTCGTGAAATCAGCCTGAGATCAAAATTCTACTCGTCAGGATCTCTACGGGGGCAGAAGACGCCAGTGGGATGTCGGGATCTCTACGGGGGCAGAAGACGCCAGTGGGCAGGTAAAGCCGAGCGGGAACACCGGACTGGTATCAGAAGATAAACAAAAGGGGGAGGGAGCCACCACAGGAGACGCATTGGGAAGTAATACCCCAATACGAGAGTCCCCTGCGCCTGGGGACCAGCATTAACTTGAAGACTGATAAAAAGCACTCAAAAAGAGAAAAGATCGCAGGGTGAAATTGTGGGAATTGGAACTGTTAGGGACAGGGGCTTAAGTCCCCCATGGAGGGCAGACACGCCTGGCGCTGAGCCAGAGAGAGTACAGCAGAGAAACCAGGTCCTGGTCGCTGAGCTGCGAGGAGACCTCCTAAGGGCGCTTGGCCTGTGGCAGGGGCTGGGACCCTCCCGGAGCAGAAACAGACTTTTGCAGTCCCCACGTGTGCCGCTCCGCACTGGCAGAGCCTGAGACTCGCTCCATCCCCTCCCCTGAGAGAGGCGCATGGGCGCCAGTGGGGGGCTCTCTAGGACCCAGAAAGTCTGATCGCTCTCAGCTCGGGCCAGCAGGAAAATCTCTGTGTGCCTTCCCTGCTTGGAAACTCTCTGGTGGTCTGGAGCTGCCCAGAGAGCTGCCACTTGTGGTTTTGAGTACAAGCAGGACACACAGGTGTCCCCAGAGATCTCGGCTGGGAACCTGCTCTGCAGCACCCAGAGGGGAACGGACTGGGGCTT
>PISX010016574.1:0-45859 GCA_004024625.1 Mellivora capensis
TCTATGAATTTGACAACTCTAGGCAGGTATCTCATATAAGGAGCATTAAACAATATTTGTCTTTTCATAACTGGTTTATTTCATGTAGCATAATGTTCTTAAGGTTCCTCTGTGTTGTAGCATGTGTTAGAGGTTCCTTCCTTTTTAAGGCTGAATATTCTTCCACTGTATGTATATACCATGTTTTGTCTATTCATTCAGGACACTTCACTTGCTTCGACTTTTAGGCTATTGTGAATAATACTGCTATGAATATGGGTTTATAAGTACCTTACAAAATGCTTTCAATTCCCAGAGGTGAAATTTATGGATCATATAATAGTTCTTTTTCCATTTTTTGAGTAACTTCCATACCATTTTCCATAGTTGCTACAGCATTTTACTTTCCCACCAGTAGTGTCCAAGGATTCTGATTTCTCCACATCTTTGCCAATTCTTGTTATTTTCTGTTTTTCCTTCTTTCTTTTTTAAAAAATTTTTATTTATTTTTTTAATTTCTTTTCAGTGTTCCAGAATTCACTGTTTATGCACCACACCCAGTGCTCCATGCAATATGTGCCCTCCATAATACCTACCACCAGGCTCACCCAACCTCCTGCCCCCATACCCTCCAAAACCCTCAGTTTATTTCTGAGTTCACTGTCTTTCATGGTTTGTCTCCCCCTCCAATCTCCCCCCCAACTCACTTCTCCTCTCCATCTCCCCATGTCCTCCATGTTATTCCTTATATGCTCCGCAAATAAGCAAAACCATATGATAATTGACTCTCTCTGCTTGACTTAGTTCACTCAGCATAATCTCTTCTAGTCCTATCCATGTTGATACAAAAGTTGGGGATTCATCCTTTCTGATGGAGGCATAATACTCCATTGTATATATGGACCATATCTTCTTTATCCATTCATCTGTTAAAGGGCATCTTGGTTCTTTCCACAATTTGGCGACTGTGGCCATTGCTGCTATGAACATTGGGGTACAGATGGGCCTTCTTTTCACTACATCTGTATCTTTGGGGTAAAGACCCTGTAAATACCCTGTAAATACAGGGTATTTACAGGGTCTTTACCCCAAATATACAGGGTATTTACAGGGTCAAAGGGTAGCTCTATATTTAATTTCTTAAGGAATCTCCATACTGTTTTCCAAAGTGTTTGCACCAACTTGCATTCCCACCAACAGTGTAAGAGGGTTCCCCTTTCTCAACATCCTCTCCAACACTTGTTGTTTACTGTCTTGTTAATTTTGGCCATTCTAACTGGTATAAGGTGGTATGCCAATGTGGTTTTGATTTGAATCTCCCTGATGGCTAATGAGGATGAACATTTTTTCATTTGTCTGTTAGCCATTTGTATGTCTTGTTTGGAGAAGTGTCTGCTCATGTCTTCTGCCCATTTTTTGACATTATAGTCTGTTTTGTGTGTGTTGAGTTTGAAGAATTATTTATAGATCTTAGATATCAGCCCTTTGTCTTTGTTTCTTTCTTTTTAAAAACAATAATAGTCAATGTAGTGGTGGAAGAATGTATCTCATTGTGGTTCTGAGATATGTTTTGATATGTGGAGCCTGAGTTCTTATAAAAGATTCCAGTGAAGGAAAGGGGAATTTTCGAGTCCTTCACATACAATTTAAATAAGAGAGAAGACAAGATAGTGATGACACAGCTTTTGAATCTCTCTAAATTCCCCTCAGAAACTGGCAAAAAAAAAAAAAGTAGATTAAAAAAACCTTACCACTACCAACAACAAAAAATATGGAAACTTCTAAAAAAATGAAGAACGAGCCACTCCACGAATTCCTAAATACAAAGAGCAAACCAATAATAGCAATACAAACTATGCTATATAAGCAACTGTGTGGGAGACAGCAGGGTCAGGCAAAGAGAGAGCCAGAGAGGTCAGAAAGGAGCATGTTCCTGTTTTAGTGTGGGAAGCTCAACAGGCTCCTCTGATAATAGCAAATATCGGGAGGGGGGTTTTGGAAGCGCCACTGCTCCTGTGAGGGGGAGAGAGCTGTGAGATGTCTAGACAGTGACGGAGAGTTCTGGGTCCTACGAACTTAAAATTAACAGACCAATGTGTTCTTTCTGGAAAAAGACTTTCCCTGAAAACCCACTACTGAGAATGGAAAGCAAATGTAGCAGGACCAGGGTTCTAGGAGAAGAAAGAAAGTCCAGATGGAAGTGGGGGAAAGGGACAAAGAAGAGGCCAGTATGAAACCATATATATTTTTTTAATTTAAAAAATTTTTTTATAAACATATAATGTATTATTAGCCCCAGGGGTACAGGTCTGTGAATCGCCATGAAACCATATTTGTTAATATTTCTTAATAACGACATATAAGGAAGCTCTAAAATAAGAAAGTCACCCTAACACCCCCTGACTTGGAACTTAGGCACATCTAAAAGGACAGGCAAATCTGTCTCACCTGAACATGAGCAGCAGCAAAGGACTTTAGTCACATCTTGTGCAGATTCATTATAAGAAAAAGGGAGTACTATGCAGAGCCACATTTTTATGGGCAATCATGTAAAAAAAATTACTCTTTTGAAAACAATCTGAAAGAAATTAAAATATTTTAAGACAGTATGAAAGAAGAGCATAAATTAGAAATAGAAAACTCAGAGATAAAAGCATTAGATAAAAGAAAGATTTGAAAAAGAAACTGACAAAATGAAAAAACTAATGAGAAAAAAAAAAAGAAAAAAGTCATTCCAGAATTAAAGAGTACATTTGAAGAAGTTACAATAATGGCGAATAGATGATGAAAAAGAAAAACAAAAAGAATAAACATTTGGAAAACAAAAATAAAAAGACTTCAGAGGAAGTTACAGATCTATTTAATGTTGACAAAAAATGCAGTATATATAAGTTCCCCCAAAACAAAGCAAAAAAAAATGTGACAAAAAATACTAAAAATTACATTTCAAGAATAGTTTCTTAAAATTAAAGGAGTCTCGAAATAACACTATGTTTATGGGAAAATTGTCCCAGAATAGCTAACACTGAGACATACACTAATAAAACTACTGGACTAATAAGAATAAGAACAAAACTTTTTGAGTTTTTAGACAAGATGTTGAGGTCACTTATTGGGTGCGGGGGAAGCCATAATTAAAAAGACAGGGTTTTTTTTCGTTTTTTGTTTTTTTTTTTGTTTTTTTTTTTTTTTTTGCAGCAACAGTTTATGGCAAAATAGTAACATTTACTATACTCAAAGAAAGAAATGTGTAAGCCAAGAGTTTTATATTTTGCCAAACGAACTGACCAGCATAAATGCTGTAGATACTCTTATGAATGAGTAAGAACTCAGCAGTTATTATTTCCAACATCGTTCCTGAGAAATCTCAGACAACTAAAGGGATTGGTGAGCATGGACTCCATATTGGTCTGTGAGTATTGAATATACATTTACTATATAACTGAGACGAAGTGATGACATTAAGGGAAACAATATAGTAGGACAGTGATGCTCTGATGTCGATATGGCACAAACACTAGAAAATGGTGGGAGAGGAACGGGGTACATATATAAAGTATAGTGTCGTCTTGCTAAAGGACTTGTTGGTTTTAAGGTGAAGTAAAATGGTATTTCAAATTTAATGCTGGGGAGAAGGGGGGAGGGACTAAAGGTAACTAGCTATTTTCCATATTATGCATAGTAAGGAACAGACGGAAGACATCCTAAATGACTAATGAAATTATATATATATTTATGCATTGTCATGTAAGAATATCTTGCATTTTCCTCATCTAACTTGACTCGGAAAGCAGCAGAAAGGAGAGAGTTTTGCATTGGAAGATCAGTTGCCCCTTTCTGTCTTATAGGATACATAGATATTCTCATGTTCCTTAATTTAGTGGATTAGTATGGTACAAGGAATAATGTTCCCTCCCCCTCAAGTTGTCTATGTCATAATCCTTGGTACCTGTGAATATGTTTAGCTACATGGCAAAGGGGAATTAAAGTTGAAGATGGAATTAAGGTGCTCATTGTCTGCCCTTAAAATAGGACGGTTTCCCTGGATTAGCTAGGTGGACCTAATGTAATCGCAGGGGTCCCTAAAATGTGATGATGGAGGCAGAAGACAACCAGAGGGGCACCCTGATAAAGCTGGCCTGGCATTGCTGGCTTTGAAGATGGAAGAAGAGGCCCACGAGCTAAGGAATGTGGGCTGCCCCTAGAAACTGGAAAAGGGGAGGAAATGGGTTCCCCTGTAGAGCTTCCAGAAAGGAATGCAGCCATGTAAACATTTGATTTTAGCCCAGTGAAACCCCTTCTGGACTTCTTAACTACAGAACTACAGCATAATGAATTTGTTTTAAGCCATTGCATTTGTGGTAATTTGTTAGAGCAGCCGTAGAAAATTAACACAATTAGTTTAGATATTAATTCATCCTCATAGAGTTTATGTTGGCTATTGTGATTAGTGTTCAAAAATCTGTTCTACCTTCCTTGTAGTGCAGTGAATATCAAACTTTTTTGGTCCTAGGCCTACGGACCATACGATCATTTTTACATTATAACTCAATACACACACACACACACACACACACACACACACACCCTGAAGTAAAAGGCATTGCAAAACAGTCCTTTACTATATAGGATATATTCTACTCTATTCCATTTCATTAAAATTAAATTGATTTCACAGCCATTAGATAAATTGATTTATCATCCACAAGTAATTTGCAACATAGAATTTGAAAAATGCTCTTCTAATATGCTTTTCTGCTTGGTAAAACTGTACTAGAATGCTAAAATTTTCTTTCCTGGACTCCTCTGATAAGGGTCCAGATGTGATTAGATCTGGCCAATGAAATGCCCTTGCATGAAATGAGAGACCACTTTCTACTTTTTCCCCTCTCTCTTGTTTCTTCTAGAAAACAGAGTGGAGACCCTGGGTTTTTCCACAGTGGAATTCTTGTGTTCAGTCACCAGCTTTGTAGGTGTCAAGAGGTAGGACTTGGAGCAAGCCAAGACAGTGTGTTCCTGAAGTCAAATTTTTTAGTGGCAGTTTCCTGATTGCCTTATTTGCTGATTGAGGCAAAGGAAGTGATTCCCTTGGCAGATTAGTTCTGAAGTATTTTTATGGGCTCCATTCCCCAAAGGCCAACTTGGAGCCTGTTCTTCTAGCTCTACCAGTGATTTTATAAGCACCCAAATCTCTTTTTCTTAAACTTTCTTTTGAAAATAATTTTTGTTTTCTGCAAATCAACAGTGATCAGGCCAGTACTGTAATCCTGTAGGTATAAACAGTGAGAAGATCTCTTCTAAAAGACATGGGAAAATTACATCTATGGATCCTGGTTGGGACTTGGAATCATGAGGGGTGGTCATATCAGAGATGCAGACTCTTCCTATTTTTGAGCAATTCTGACTTTGAGTGATTATAGAGGTTTTGGAGATGACAGTGATGAGTTGAGTACAGAACATCATGGCTGTTAGTAGAAGCCACAGGTACTTTAGGGACTCCTGGGGGGCTTATTCAGTTAAGCATCTGACTCTTGATTTCCACTCAGGTCATGATCTCAGGGTCATAAGATTGAGCCCCTTGTTGGGCTCTGTGCTTAGCAGGAAATCTGCTTGGGATTCTCTCTCTCTCCTTTTCCCTTTGCTCCCACCCCCAGCCCTTGTGCACTCTTTCTCTATCTTTCTCTCTAAAATAAATAAATAAATCTTTAAAAAACCCACAGATGCTTTGTACAATATATATGAATATAGTTGAGATATGTATTTTCAATTTTGGGGTGATTTTATTTGCAGTCTTTAGTCTTTGAGAACCCTAAAAAACAACAGATTTTAAAAGCACAGGTAGATTTTATGTGAAAAATATTTAATTACTGATATGACCCAGTCGTTGGCAGATTGGATCAGAAAGAATGGATGCTAGCAGTAAACACCCTTGGCAGCTGAGGTGATGCCCCATAGGGTGACCATCAGCCTTGTTTACTAATGACACATTTTTTCCCCCCAGAAAGAATTAAGTTTGTTTACAAAATTACAGAAAGATAAAATAAATGTAAACTTAGGGGGAAAAAAGTTTTGGCTACGGGCACCTGGGTGGCTCAGTCGGTTAAGTGTCCAGCTCTTGATTGGAGCTTGGATGATGGTCTCAGGGTCATGAGATCAAGTCTCCCACTGGGCTTTATGATGGGCATGTAGTCTCCTTAAGATTCTCTCTCTCCCTCTGCCCACCCCCAACCCTCTCCAACCTTGTCTTGGGTTCCCCCCACCCCCAACACCACCACCGGGCATAAGCACACATTTTCTCTCTCTAGCTCTCAAAAAAAAAAAAAAATGCTAAAGAAAGAAAGAAAGAAAAAAAAGACCAGATGAAGCCAGGGAAGAAATGGATATACAACATGAGTGTAATAGGATCTTAGGCACTTTTTTTAGAAGACAGGAGGAAAAGGAAGGTGACTTTCATCATACTTCACCAGGGGACACCGAGCCTGTGACAGTTTACATCTCTTTGTGTAGGATTTGAGAGACCTCACTTTCTCTCTAACCCTGATTGGCCATATATATGTTAACCATAGGTTAGTTAAATAAATGCCTTCAGTCTTTAGGAAAATTCAGAGCATTTTTCATTTCCTGACACAAAAATTCCCCTGGGTTGTCTCTTTCTCCAGAGGGCAGAGGGAAGAATAAGTGAAAAATGGCTCCTCTGAACAAAGGGGCATGTTTGAGTTGAGCTTCCCTGGGGCAGACTGGATCTGAGTCCCGGTGACCACTTTGGTGTCTTGCAATTTATTGATAAAAGTAGGGTCTGTTTCTCAGCTTCATACTCTTTACTAGCTATAGCTGACCTCTAGTAATCACCAGGCTGACCATTTTGTTCCCTCTTATTCTTATCGGCCTAGGAGATGTTTGCTCTGTGGGATTTTATTTAGCCTAGATATTTTTTGAAACACTTGTTTCAAAATACTCACAGAGGGTAAAAATACTAACAAGTGAATAAAGTTAGTGTCTCTAAAGCAGTATCTCCTAACAATACTTAAAAGAGTCAATGTATGAAGAACAGCGATGGTCCATAGCAAGGGCTAAAAAAGTAATTGCTATTATGCCGGTGGAAGCAACGATTAGAAATACTTCTTACTCCCCATATTAGTCTTCACGTTCAAGCGCCAAGTGGCTCAAGAGAGAGGCTCCCATACGGTCCCAGCAAAGCCATTAAAGATGTTTTTGTTCTTCAAACAAATGTCAAAAAACAGCAAGACTTTAGTCTGTTAATTGCTAATATCCCAAGTAGTTGAAACCAGAGAATCTACAGGGCAGGGCCTTAGGGTTTAAACCTGAAACCAGAGACTGGTGCCAAATGCTTTTTTCTTTTCATTTCTTTTTAAACCAGTTATTTTCCTCAGGCTAAATCATCAGCCCTAGAGATCCTGGAAAGTCATAGCAATTAAAATATAGAAAGGTATATTTAGAAGTCTCTCAAATTGTCTTCATTGTAAATTTTGACAATCATTTAAACTGAGTGAAATTGACATCCATATCTTTTTTTCTTTTTTGCTAATGATAATAATAATAAATAGCAGCAAACAACAGCCAACATTTACTGAACCTTAATCATGTGTCGGGTGCTGAGGAAAGTATGTCAAGTCTGTGGCAGGATGTAAACCTCACAAACACCTTATGAATTAAATACAGAACTTAAAGAGGTGATGAAACTGGATACAGAGCAGTTAAACAACTTGCCAGAAGTCTCAGATGATAGTATGTGGTGGAGCAGATTTCAAATCCAGGCCTTCTGACTCCAGAGTCCCTTATAAGTCTGTATGTCCTACCTTCTTATACCCCTACAGCCAAACAAATGTGAATCTACCAATTCCCCACTGTGGCTTCTGGGCTGACTCCGTGGGTCTCATATAAAATCTACTTACTATAATCAGAATTGGTAGTTGGTAGGGAAACAAAAAATGTCCATGGGCATAAAAGAATCATGACAAATGATAAAACATTCAGTTTCTTCTGGTGTCCTGGATTACAGTTTAAACCCACAAGAGATTTATTTAGGGGTTACAATGGATTTTAAAATAAAGCTTTGATTTATTAAAGTAATAATATGAAACTCTAATTTTTCTGAAGGGTTTGGCTTTAACTGAAAATGTTATGATTCTAAATAAAAATCTAGGAAATTTCAGCAATTACTTTTAAACGGGTTTTACAATTTCTTTTACGACTTATAGATTAAAACTGTTCTAAGCATTGAAAAATATCACTAATATTCCTTGACAAGAATTTTGACAAAACTTCACTTCAAGGACTCAAATAACTTTTAGTCTAGCCGAGATAGGGGAGCAACCCAAGTGTCCATCCATAGATAAATGAATAGCCACAGAGTGGAGAGTGTACTGAGAGGTTTCTGGGCACGAGTGAGCAGTGAGGCATACTATATTTGCGAACAGCAGCATTTGGGAAAAGCAGATGATATCAGGTGTCTATATATGTGTGGAGGCCCGTATTACTTAGACAACCCTGTCAGCCCTACAGTGAGTCACTCTCGAGGGAAAAGGCGTGTTAGCCCCAGTTATCCGTCTATGTGTTTGTGATGGTGGAGGTGTGGAAGTGTGGGAACACAGAGGTACTAGTAGACATTTCATGAAACATAAAGGACAACAACTTCCTGCCTTGACATCCAAATGTGGTTGTAAGCCCAGAACCTATGAGTAGATGTATTAGGCATCTAGAGATAAATAAAAACAAAATCCCAAACCAGAAACAAAACCAACCAGGAAACACAAAAACAAAACAAAACAAAAACTACAGGTTTATGCGAGAAAAGTCTAGAACCTATGTGATGGGGCCAGCTAAAGATTCAGAGGAAATAAATAAATTGCAACTGTTTTTCTTTATCACCAGTCATTCTTCACAATACTCCTATGGAGTAGGTATTATTTTGCAAATAAGATAACTGAGACTCAGATGTGTAAATTAATGTATCCAGGATTTCACAGAAAGCAAATCAGAGACACAGCCCAGGTTCTCTAACTTCAAATCCCGTATTTACATTCTGCCAAGATCTCATATTTTTTGGCAAGGAAGAACCAGAAAAGAGCATTTCATGTTACTTAGCTACATACAATTTGGAGATGGTGCTTTTGAGCCCTGGCAGGACATATGGTTGTATCCTAAGGGGAATGAGCCTTCTGGGATTCCCTGTTGTACTCATGGATAAAACATACTCTATTTGTGGGAGGTCTCTCTGATCCTCATTTCCTCTCACAAATGGAGACAAATACTACTTTACATTTATTTGTTTGTTTGTTTATTTGTTTGTGTTCTATCTCCCTCACCAGAATGTCATCACTATGAGAATGGGGACATTATCCTCCCCCATGCCCATAGCCCTGAATAGAGACAGTAACTATTTGGTGAAGTTGTGAAATAAATGACTAAACTCTGTACTTGCCACCTCTATTGGTTTCCCAGTGCTGCTATAACTAAGTACTACCCACTGGGAGGCTTAAAATAATAGAAATCTACCATGTCCCAGTTCTGGAGGCTAGAAGTCTGAAATCCAGTGGCCAGCAGTGTTGATTCCTTCTGAGAGCTGTGAAGAAGAATCGGTTCTATGTTTCTTTTCTTGTCAATGTTTGGTGTTCTTTGACTTCTGCTATGTCACCCTGATTTCCACCTCCATCTTCATATGGTGTTCTCCTTGTGTGTGTGTGTTTATATGTATCTTTTTCCTTTTCCTAAGGACACCTTTAGGTTAGGGGTCCACTCTGCTCTAGTATGACCTCATCTTAACTAATTATATCTGCAAAGACCTTCTTTCCAAATAAGGTCACATTCTGAGGTATGGGGGTGGGAAGCATGTGGGGGTTAGGACTTCAGCATATGGATTTAGGAGAGGACACACAGTTCAACCCATAAGATCACCCAAACACACTGTTAAATAAGATATAGTCTTGGTCCTTGAGGGACTCAAAAAGTTCCAAAATATGACCTATGAGGCAATTTCAGGAAATGTTTAAAGGTTTTAAGCAACAAATGGGTTGTGTTTGTTTGTTTGTTTGTTTGTTTTAACACAATAAGTAAAGGAAATTTTGAGTTAGTTTATTTTCAGGATTTCTGCAGGCTTTACAATGTGAATATACGTTGTGTAATACCCTTTTCATGAAGGATCTCACATGACTGTTTTTCTACAGAATCAATTTTGGTAAATGCTGGCAAAGTTTAAAAATACTCCTTTGAGAGTTAAGAAGTTGATCTTGGAAAATATTTAATGTTGGCTCCTCAGGTTCTTTCTTCATAAAATGCACCAACCATTCACAGAAACTTCTATGGAGGGTTGTTGCAAGGATCAGATAAGATCATGTTTGTGAAAGGGTTTAAAATTGATAAAGGACTATCGATATTGAAGGCATTGCACTTAAAAATCCTAAGAAGGAAGGTACCCCTTGAATCAGCTGGATACAGATACTAGTTTTAGTGTCTAGATTTAGAAACTGGTATAGCCAGTTATAGTATATATATATAGTATATAATAGTAAAAGATGTCTCTTAATTCTTTATTTGGAATAAAATTAGAGTTCAAAAAATTTTTTTTTGTTTTTTATTTTTATTTTTTACGTCTTTGCTCATCTGCTGTATTTTGCTTCCTTGCGACTTTGCCTGTAGCATGGACTGACATAGTTGCCACGTTGGCTCCTCGACCACACAGTACAGTAGCTCATCCAGCCATTGCTGGCCTGTAGCCAGTTTGGTTAAGGATCCTTGACTTCTGCAGTGAGGGACAGGGGGCAAAGGGGAGGAACAGTTACATATCTTGATTTGGGGAGAATGGCACCTTATTTATCTCAAAGGTATGTTCTAACCTGCCACTCTTTTCTACTTACTTCCCAGAAAGTTGGTGAGCATGTGTGAGGAGTACCTAGATATCTAGGAGCTTGGAGAAAAGTGGTCGGTTACTTTGGCAGCAAGAGTGAAATAAACATGTGCGTGTGTTTGTGTGTGTGTGTGTGTGTGTGTGTGTGTGTGTGTTTCCAGTAGTTAATCCTGCTTGACCAGAACATAGAGTCTTGAGCCCAATTGTTTTTTAGATTTCAGGTGAGAAAGCAAGTGGCAGATGATGAAAAGTATATCAATATCTATTTTTAGAATAGGCACTGTTGGGTTAAAAATGAAATTCAGGCATGGGAGTGAATGCTCGTCGGTCCTTTTCCTTGAAAAAGGAGACATGCAGATAATTCAAACAGATACAATTTTGGTAATAACCATGGTTACTAAAGTGGATGTACTTTATACTCAGTGAGAGAAAGCAGCATGACAACAGTCGCTCATTTCACAATAGTAAAGCCTCTTCATGGCAACTAAAAATGGAAGAGCCAGCCTATGTTTGTAAGCAACTTATTTCAGCCTCAGACGATCCATTTAAGCTAAAAACATGATGAGATGCTTAAGCTAAACAGCATGATGGGACACGAAAATTTGGTAAATATGCAGACATGTGTTTGAATGAGGAAACAATGCGAAGAAAGCATGGCACAAATGGTTCAGAGAAGTGGAACGAGATGCTTTTCTTCAGTCCATTTGTGAGGCCTAGATTGGCTCTAGAGAATGGAACAGTAGCAATAATCCCAGATATTGAAAGGAACGGAAACCTGAAGTTCTCTATTCACCGGGTTGTTGGCTGCTGGTAGTGAAGTTTTGATTTGGGGCATCTCTACAAGGTGCAAGTACATTTGATAAAAGTAAATCGATGCTTAGGTTCATTCCACATCCTGACAATATAGAAGGTTGACATGTATTCTTTGACCTACTTTCTGAAGAAGGAGAATATTCTCAATATTCAATATTCAATATATTTATACTGGAATTAGATGTAACTAGGAGTAATATTCCTAGTACCCACTGGAAACAGAACTCCTATAGGAGTTTACCTGCTATTGAGGGTATCTTGCTCAAGATCTATAAAATACTGACCCATTTTCCTTTATCCACAGCAGTTTGGTTATAAGAACTGAACAGTTAAAAATCATACATAAAATTGATTATGGCTAAAATGTGAATAAATAACGTATGAAACACTTAGAGAGAATTTCTTCCAATAGGATGCAGAGATAAGGAGTTGCTTGATTTTTTTTGGTCCTTATTCAATAACCTTTTCAATGAATATGTATTAGTCTCAACTATGAGCCAGGCACTTTGAAAACCCTTTCCTTATTTAATTTTAGGGAACTCTCATTAATAGGTGGCAAGTGAGTGTATTTTAAATAATGATCACAATGAACATACTTGGGTTGAACCATATAGAATTGCTGTGTCTAAACAGTTTTCACCTATAAAAATAACAATTCCATAAATTTATACATACACACACATACACACAACCCTTTGGCTGAACATAACTTGCTTGCATTTATGGTCAAGGTTTTATTATAGATTATGTTCATGGCTTGTTTCTATTAATTTCAGGATGATATGGACTAGAGCTAACAATTGCTGCATAACAAACAGCTATTAAACTTCAAGGGCACATAGCAATGAATACCCAAGGCACTCAGCTTGTGCTCCAGATCTTCTGGTCTGCTGCATGTATCTCTTCAACTCTTTGGCCCAGCAGACTCCCAGCACATGTTCTTGCTGTGGCAGTGTGAGAGGTGCAAGAAGGCAAGCAAAACATGCAAGGCTTCTTAAGACCTAGACATAGAACTGGCCCATTGTCACTTCCAACATCCCATTCCATTGGCCAAATAAGTAAGTACAGCATGGACACAGGGAGGAGGGGAAGAATTGAGTTCAATTATATATCTACACACTGGTCTCCCACCAAAAGGCAATATGTTATCTCTTTATGTCACTGAAGGTTGCTAGAAAAGTACTTCTCTGTAAGGAAATGAAAGCATCATCATTGTTGTCAACATCATTATCACCATGATCTCGAATACATGTCATGCTTCTATAGACCAAGCATGCTTCTAAAAGCTTTACTTTAATTTTTGTGACAACTTTGTTTTTGGATGTGTTCCTCCAATTTTTTAACTCAGGATTTTTCTTTCCACAAATCTTTTGTATTAAAAGTTTTTTGATGCCTATATTAAATTGTACCTTTCCCCTCTATTATTTTCTTTGGGGGGGAGGGTCTTGTTTATTATAGTTTATTATAGTCAAAGAACATTGTACAGTTCTAAACAAGACAAAAAAACATTTAGTAGACACTTTTTTGGGGGACAATGTTACTAAAATTTATTTACATAAAAAGGATTTCTAGCTTTTCTACTTAGTCAACATATTTGAAACAATCTTTCTTTAAACCATACTCAGATGTAATCTAGTTTTGCTCTTTACTTATTTTTAGCTTTTTAGTTTTTTAAAATTCCAGCATAGCTAGCATATAGTGTTACATTCGTTTTAGGTGTATAATACAGTAACCCAACAATTCCATACATGCCCAGGGCTCATCACAACAAGTGCCCTCCTAAATCCCCATTGGCTGTTTCACCCATCCCCCACCCACCTCCCCTCTGATAACCAGCAGTGTGTTCTCTGTATTTAGCAGCCTCTTTCTTGGTTTCTCTCTCTCTCTCTCTCTCTCTCTCTCTCTTTCCTTTGCTTGTTTGCTTTGTTTCTTAAATTCCCCATATGAGTGAAATCATATGGTATCTATCTTTGTCTGACTGACTTATTTTGCTTAGCTTTATAGTCTTTAGCTTTGTCTATGTTGTTGCAAACGACAAGATTTCATTCTTTTTATGGCTAAGTACTATTCCATTACATATGTATGTAATAGAATATACGACAGTGTTTAGAGGTGCAGGGCAAGCAAAATGGATTAAATTGCATTAAATGTGTAGATTGCTTTGGGTAGTATAGACATTTTAAGAATATTAATTCTTCCAATCCATGAGCATGGAATGTCTTTCCATTTCTTTGGGTAATTTCCCACTATTATTTTCATATCTAGGCATTTAAGAATTATTTATACATTTGAGAGTTAGGAAAATGCTTCCTAATTTGTTCATCAATGTCAGCTTGCCCAGCCAGCCCTACCTGCCAGGTGCTGGACTGCTGCCAGTGATACCGAGTAAACAAAGCTCAGGGCTCCTTGTTTCAGTGCAGTTTCAGAGTTTACCTGGAAATCTGATCCTGGCACTCCCATCATTTTCAGGGTAGTTGACATAGGCTCCACTTGGAAAGGAATGCTGTGACATTTTAGAGTAATGACTGAGAGCAGCTTTTTTTCCAGGCTCCTCCCAAACCATCAAGGAAATGCCTCTTGCTAGAAGTGTTTAAGAAGTACACTTGAGGGGCACCTGGGAGGCTCAGCTGGTGAATTCAGTGTCTGCCTGTGGCTCAGGTCATGGTTCCAGGGTGCTGGGCTCAAGCCCTGTGGTCTGGCTCCTTGCTCAGCAGAGAGTCTGCTTCTCCTCTCCCTCTGCTCTTCATACTCACGCTCTCTCTCTCTTTCAAATAAATAAATAAATAAATAAATAAATAAATAAATACATTTGATAATAATGCTATTTCTTTGTGGAGTCATTCCTGTTAGAAAGTTTTTGGCTCCTCAGCTTTAAATGCACGACTCTTTCCTGGGTTCCAAGCCAGAGCAGAGGTAGCATGTGTTTCATTCTTCGGTGATGCCCACACCTAGCTTGGGTCTTGGCCAGCAAAAGCAGCAAGGCAAAGGCTATGCGAGGTTGAAGGTACAGCCTTGCCTTCTACTTAACATTGATTGCCTTGGCAAAACATTCATTTTCTTTGTAATTTAAAAATAATTATGAACCTCCTATTATGGGCTGGGCATGATGGGGAGGCATTTAGAGCTAAAACAGGGATCTGTGTCAAAGAGAACCCGTGGGAGCTGAGACAGGGAACACCCATCAGGGAGATAACTGAGGGATCTCTTATTTCTTGTGCTTCCTGCTCTGGGATCTAGGAACAAGGTCCCTTTCCTCATGCTCAGGTGGGAAATCATTTAAAAGAGTTGCTTTAAAAAAATGATGGATGAAATGATGGTTCATGCCCAACAAGGTTCTCTGCAGACGTTGACATTCTGCTCTCTCCCAGCCAGTCTTGGCTTTCCTGCATACTGGGCTCTGTTGAGCTGACAAAATCTTTTCTTCAATTTAAATGACTTATGGTACAGGGACAATGCCTTCTGTGGAAATGTGCCTGAAGGCTCAGTTATTAAAGGAAAAATGATTCTCAACTAGAACGTGTTATATTTTTAGCTTTTTATTTGTATGTATTCCACAGAGAACTAGTTTTACACAGAGGCTCTCCTATACTGACCATGTAACAACATGGAATTAACATGACTCATTCACTCTCTCTTCCCAGAAGGATCATGAGCAACTTGGTTTAGGTGATCTATCAGGGTAATTATTGTAAAATAATTGTTTGTTGACTGCGGTGACACCAAAAGAAGAACTAAACAATATGCAGCGGCCCATTGTACCACCTCTGGATGAGGTACTAGTAAGCTTACAGTTTTTTTGTTTGTTTTAAGATTTCATTTATTTATTTGACAGAGAGAGAGAGCACAAGCAGGGCAAGTGGCAGAGGGAGAGGGAGAAGCAGGCTTCCTGCTGAGCAGGGAGCCCAAAGTGGGGCTCGATTCCAGGACTCCAAGATCATGACCTGAGCCTAAGGCAGACACTTAACCGATTGAGCCACCCAGGCGCCCCTAAACTTACAGTTTCACAAATTCTTCTCTGAGAGATTTCTTCAAGTAAGGAGTATATGTACACACAAGTGCTATTTTCCAAAAATATCTGTATTTTTCTACAAAAGAGAAAATTTAAGAGATTTTATAACCTCTTTGTCCTAGAGAGTGGATTTTAGCACTTTCCCTACAGGGAGAGCCGCTGGGCTGTGCCGATGGCTGGTCAGGTGCTCTGCTGCCTATTAGAGCATCCGGTGATATGCAGCAGTGCCGGCAGGACAGTGTAGGGAATTGTCAGGGAATGGACCAACACTAATCCCTTCCTTGTCTGATCATAAGGCAGGAGGTGGATACCTTACTAAATGAATAGAACCCGTCTTCCCGGGGTCTAAACAAGGAGGAGGAGGAAGCTTCATGGATTTTCCTCCATGTGAAGTGGGTTTCCAGTTCATAAAACCCTGTATCTCTTCTTGCCTACCACCCAGATGTTCATTGGCAGGGTGCCTCTCTTGCTGATGAGTAGCCCAGGAAAGCTCATAGAAGCCGCAGCTTTTCGATTACTAGGAGAGAAGTCAGAAGTGCGGGAAGCAAGTAAACATCCTGACAATGATTTCAATTCCTTTCTGCTTTCTTGCCTCTGTCTCTCTTTTTCATCCTTTCTCCCTTCATTCTTTCCTCTTCTCATTTTTGTAAAAGCAAGGGATGACCTACCTGCTTCTGTCATCCCTTGGGAATGAGTGAGGCTGTCAGTGGTCATATATTTCCTGGCAAACTGGACTTTGTACCTCACTCTGATTTTGTTGCCGCTCTAACAAAGTGATGCACTTGCTTGCTTTCCTTGGTGGGAAAAGGAACAGGTCCAAGCAACAGGTCCCAGCAGGGAGGCTGACCAATGTCAATACCCCAGCCAGAAGCTCCCCTTAAAGTAAATTGGGCTCAAGTCTAGGATAAACTTCTATGTTTCTTTGGAATTTTTGGAATCTTTAGAAGTCTAGCATTGAACAGATGATGAGGACTGGTTTTTGACATTTTTTTGTATCTTTGGTGGGTTATCAAATAGTAAAAATCTTACCTATAATTTTGAAAGTGAACCTTTTTTCCTATACCTTCCCCTGATCACACACAAACTCAGAAAATTATAGGGATAACTCAGCAGTATTGCTCACATCAATGTTCCCAGAGATCTCCTGGGAATTAAGATTCCATTTCAGTAGGTCTTGGTGAGGTCCCAGATTCAGTTTCTCTAATAAGATCTTAGGCAACACTGATGCGGCCCCAGGACCACACTCTGAGAACTAAAGAGCTATTATGTTTGAATACCCATGCTTTAGAATGGCCTCTGGAGTATGGATTCCTATTTTTCAAGGATGTTTACTTTGCCAGATCCAATTTGAAAATGTGTCCTTAAGTGATGCCGAGCGGGATGCCTGTAGCGAAACTCTGCAAATTAGCTTGAAAGATAAACTGAATACCAATGGATAGTCTGCTCACCACTAAAGACTTCTTATGGGTTGAGGTTGTTCACTGTTTAATCTTGTCTTTCTGACACAGCAAAAGCATGGAGAACCACAAGGAAAATGTATGACCATAAGTCAACAGCAGAGGTCATCCCAGTGAATGGGATACCCATGGCCGAGGTGACAAGATGCTTCCTGTTCCCGTTGATGACTTTGTGAACTTGGACAACAAATTGACTCCTTTCTGACTCTGTCTCTATAGCTATGAACTGTGAAAGTAAGAGGATGGCTCTTTTCCAACTGGTGAGGTTCTTTATTGCAATGACACAATCAAACCTGGGACCTAGGACTTGCGTAGCATGGCATGCTTCATTCACCTCAATCCTGGTACAGGTGTGGAAAATATAATTTTGAATAATAATGCTTACTGTGTGCCATGTAGTCCAAATGCTTACCATGTAGTAACAATTTTATTAGGAAGGTTTTATAATTATCCCTGTTTTATGATAGAGAAATAGAAGTATCCAGATGATAAATAATGTTGTCCTGTGTCAAACCAAGCCCCTGGACCTTTTCTGGTAAGAGGTGGCAAGGTGAGGGCCTCCAGATATGTTTAGTTTGCTCTGCCTCTGGATTCTTTTTTTTTTTTTTTTTTTAAGTTGAATTCGTTGTCAACAGTTGCAGGCTCTTTCCTGCTTCTTTTGAAAAACCAGAGTATTGGGCGTCTTTAGACTTGTGTTCCTGCACAGTGGCCATCAGCGGGTGCAGAGCAGTGACCCTGCTCCTGGTGGGGGGGGGGTCAGCACTCCGTTTTGCCACAGTTCTCCCCTGGCCCATTTCACTTGTGTGCAGTGATTCCTGGCACCAGTGACCATTTGGGCTTGAAATCCCTGTGCATGCTGTCATCATCAAGAATATTTATACAACTAAGAATCACCACCCTTAGTAAGTATTCTGTTGAGCTTTCCCAAGGTAGAAGTCACTGTTCTGGACTCCGGAGGGTCTGGGTACGAAAGACATGTGGCTCAGCCCTTGAGATTTCTTTCTGCTGTGATCACAGTCCTAATTTCAGTTTTAGAAGTATACTGTTTCCTGCTATATACCATCAAGGAACACAGTTCCATGATACAAGGGTGTGCTAATGGGCATGACGCCACACTGATGTAGCAGGAGGACTGATTTTCAGCTGTGCTCCATCTTTCCTCTCCTTTTTTCTTCCCAGACTTACCACTTTGTTTTTTTGCAATAATTCATTCACTAAGATACAGAAAGTGCTGAGTAACTCTCCCTGGGGGGGGGGTAATTTCACAGATGTGTACTATGAAAGCCCTTATAATACATATATAACTATTTAACTATGTAATCATATATATATATATACATATATATATATATATATGGGAGAGAGAGACAACAGAATGAAATATATGGATTGTTTTATTTTTTATTTTTATTTTTTAAAGATTTTATTTATTTATTTGACAGACAGAGATCATAAGTAGGCAGAGAGGCAGGCAGAGAGAGAGGGGGAAGCAGGCTCCCTGCAGAGCAGAGAGCCTGATGTGGGCCTTGATCCCATGACCTGAGCCAAAGGCAGAGGCTTTAACCCACTGAGCTACCCAGGCGCCCCTGTTTTACTTTTTAGATGTTTTATCTTTTAGGAAGGAGTGGGTTGTTTTTTTTAAAGGGTACTTGCATAAAGACATTTACAAAGTCAATTTGGACATGACTGATTCTTCACCTTCTATAGTCTGGGTCATTGAAGAGATTGTTCTTCTAGAGGGAATGCCCAGGACCTGGGGACAGTCAGAAGATGGGGGAGGATGGCAGGGGGGGAGAGACAGAGGGAAGGAAGGGGGAAGGAAGAGAGGGAGGAGGGAGAATGAGGAGGGGAGGTGGGGAGAGAGAGGGAGAAGGACAAGGAGGGGGAGGGAAGGAGAAAGAGGGTGAGAAAGACACAGAAGAAGAGAGGGGGAGATTGTGTGCTGGCAGATGAACTCTGAGAAGACGGGGCCTGTATCAGAGGAAAACGACATCATCTGGCCTGGGTGAGCAGGAAGGAGTGGAATGAGATGGACAAGGCAGGTGAACATGCTTTTAATTAGCCTGAAACATTCGCTGGCATAGCTTTCTTCTGCTTCCAAGCATTCATATAAGAATGGGTGCTTAAGACTGAGCTCATTATTATTCCTAAGCCCTTCCAGAGTCCTTGGCCTCTAAAGAAGTGGCACCGGCTATAAGTCTCTGTGTCCTCTGTCTTCTGTAAACCCTCAGCAAAGCCATCTTGTTTCCTGATTGGCAACAGTCTCACCGGATGTGTTTTTGAACTCTATCTCCAGGAAGTGTCTGGGGTGGCAAGACTGGCCCTGCCCTGGGCCCTGTCAGCCAGGGCAGTGGCAGACAGAACACAGAGTGATAGAAAGGGAGGAAGAAGAGAGTGGGTTGTTGCTAAGGGGAAGGTTGTATGATTTTGCGGGGGACAGTTTGTGGCAGAAGGGGGGGGCAAGAAAAGGAGGATTTGACAAAGCAGAACCAGTCATATGACCATGTGAGGACATGCGTGAACACGATGGGGAAAAGAATATGGTCCTAATAGCAAACTATACTGAGCTGTCACTGTGGGACCAGCATTGATTCAAGGACTCTTGAGTATCAAAATCCTCATTTGCAGACCGGGAGGGAGAAATGCACCAAGGTTAAATAACAGACCCAGTGTCACAGGGACCAGGCAGCCTGATGCTTCCCCTCAAGTTCTCAGCACGTCCTGCCAGGTGGGCAGGACAGAAACACAGCAGGGGTTGTGGGTGAACTGGTTAGTGCGGGGCGGGGCGGGTGGTGGTTTGCAAACTGAGAAGCAAAGTGGAGAGTCCTCCAGTCTGTGTGATCATATTCCAGAGGCAGACCTCCTGTGACGTGAAATGACATAACCCAGGTGCCTGCTTTTGCTCTACCCCTTGTGGATGTGGCTTCGAGCCACAGTTTCCTCATCTACGAACTGTGCCTGATAACTGGAGCGGGTGCTCATCAGGATTAAGTCAGATTGGATGGGCAGAAGACACTTTGGGCATTATCGAGTGCTTTGTCTGTGGTGGGACTCTGGATATTAAGGGTCCTTCTGTTTACGGAAGGGGTGCAAACCTTAGTTTGACCATTGCACCTGTGGGCGTGGTAAGCCACTTTCTGTCCACGACGTGTTTTCCTGGCTGATGTCCTGACATCCCTGTTGTTGGCTAGAGCTCTCATCTTCTTTATCTTGTTCTTCCCACTCTGTTGATTTTTCCAAGTGTCTGAAAGTGTTTTTCCTTTCACAGGGTGAGTGATCTTGGCCTCTGGAGCCTGTATTCGTGGCCATCCTGTTAGTTGCTGCCACTGCTAAGAGGTATCAGTGGCAAAGTCATTGCTATGAACTCAATAGCTGCCTCGACTCCCAAGGACCACATTTTTCTGCCTTGCCATAGCAGGGTCATTTGCTCAAAGTCAAACAAAATTGATTCTTCTATTTTCTTTAGAGTGACAGATAGCATCTCAGAGTTGACAGTCCTTCTCATCACTGACCCTGATGTTGTTTAGAGGAAGCTTTCTAATTGGACGAAGTGGGGAGAGGAGGGGGTGTGTGCACAATTGGGACGGCAGGACACAGCAACATCACCTTGTTTCCCATCTCACCTGTTCGTAGGTCATCTCAGTATTCCATCGTCTCTCTCCAGGGCCAGTATAGGCACGGCAGTGACCTGGCCATGGCTCCGCTGCACGCTGGTCCTCCCTTTCAGAGACCTGTTCTCTGATTCACCTCACCCTTCCACGCTTGTTTTATTCTCTGCAGGTTGTTAATTAATCCCCACTTGAAATGTCACTGCTCCCAGCCATGTTTGCTTATTAATAGAAAAATGGTAAAGAAAGAAAAGCCTGTAAGAACCCAAAGGATATATCTTTCTGGAGGTAGAATTTCAGGTTTTGGCACAAGGATTCTTCGTTACTGAAATTCCCAGTTCTGTGCCTTTTCAATTTGGGGCCCCTGTGTTCTGACTGCTTTTCCTCCTGATTATCATCTGGCTTGTTACTTCTCTTCATTCAGGTTTCTATTCAAATATTAGCTCCCCAGAGAAGCTTATACTCACCTCCTTATGTAACCTATCACCCCTGTCAACCCTGATCTTGCCTTAAGTTTTTTTTCATAACACTTATCACTACTTGACATTATATTCTGTAGTTGCTAATTATCTATATACCTTAAATAGAATGTAAGCTATCTGAGCTTGGGGACATTGTCTGCTTCAATCATCACCATGTCCCCTAAAATAGTGTCTTATTAGGCACCAGGAGATTCTTTTGTATTCAAATTAGTCACCAGGAAACTTTCTGGTACTTCTTAATTTTATCAGATGTAACATATATGATTTTACATGATACGCTTTTGTCTTTAGCATATATATATTTCTATATGATATGTCTATGTCTTTAGGATTTTGTTTATATTTGTTCATTGATTAATTCAGCAAAAATTTTAACATCTTCTGAGTTGTAATCATGAGGCTGGTGCTGAGACTAGGAAGGTAAATGAGGCACAGGCGTGGCTGCCAAGCTGCTCGCGATGTAGTGGGGGAAGTTTACGAGTAACCAACAGGGGTGACCTAGTGTGAGGTGGGCAAGACAGTCCACGTTCGGCTGTATTTTGGCACAGTGATGAAGATGAATGAGAACTGGAAGGGAGACCTGGAGGACAAAGGATGTCTCTCCAGGTAGAGGAGAGTAGTATATATAAGGTCAAGTAGGTGTAAGGGTTCATGACAAGTTCATTGACATGGAAGTAGTTGATGTGCTCATGCTGAGTGGGAGGCACTAGCAAATTCAGCCATGCCAGCACAATAGGGCGTCCTATTCTAGGCTACCCAAACTGGCCTACCATCTTTTCCTTGGTGATGTTAACCTGACAGACATAATTCATTTTTTTTTCTAGTTCAGCTTAATTTCTCTTGGATGCTAATTACAAGGTGTTTTTTTTTTAAGATTTTATTTATTTATTTGACAGACACAGATCACAAGCAGGCAGAGAGGCAGGCAGAGAGAGAGGAGGAAGCAGGCTCCCCGCTGAGCAGAGAGTCCGATGCGGGGCTCGATCCCAGGACCCTGGGATCATGACCCGAGCCGAAGGCAGAGGCTTTAACCCACTGAGCCACCCAGGGGCCCCTAATTACAAGGTTTTAACATAAAGGGTCATCTCCTAGGGAGACTTTCTAGAGTTTCCTATAAAGCTTTGTGTGGGGAGGCCTGAGGTACTTATAATACTGGAGAGAGAAACTTCTTTTTTGTGTGCTCTTCTGAGAAAGTGCCACCAGAAAACCTGGTTTCTGTGAGGCTCATACCTGGATCACTGAACTTATACCAGATTCCATGATTTTTGGCAGGCATCAGCAGCAAACATGATTAAGAAGGGTGCATTGCAGGGAACTGATGAGATTCTCTGATGTCTTTTCTCTGAATCACTAATAACCAGGACTGACACTCTTAATCTGAGTAAATATCCTTGGGTTTCATAGACTTGCTGTGGAAAAGGGGGTGAGACACTAGAGAGAAAAGAAAGGCATTTCCCAGATAAGTGGGAGGGGCTCAGAGAGGACAAACACTGAAAGGGCTATAACCTTTTCTTTTTTATCAGGTAGGATATGCCAGATGCCACTGGTTGAGATAAGCTAGTTCATGACAGAAGTGACAGCCGTGCAAACCATGACATTGCTGGAGTCTAATGAACCTGAATGGATTTTAGTAGAGTTAAATTTCAAACCCAGATTCATATTAACTGCCATATTGGTAATTCTTCATGGTGTTTATATCTCCTTTGTTATTTTGGGACCTAGGCGGTGAGTCTAAAGGTAAGACAGTCAATCATAAACTCAATAAATTTCAAGCACAAAGATATTTATTAAAAAACCTAAGCCTCATTGTCTGATGCCATGATGGTGAAACAAGCACACAGGACTTTATTTTGCTATTTTTTGGTTGTTCATGTATTTATTTAATTTACTAAGGTATAATTGACATGCAATATTCTATTAGTTTTGCTGTATACTCTAGTGATTTGAGATTTGTATACATTGGAAAATGGTCACCATAATAAGTCCAGTCATCATCTTTCATCTGATAAAATTAACATAATATTATTGACTATATTCCCCATGCTGTACATTATATCCTCATTGCTTATTTATTTTATAACGGGAAGTTTATATTTCTAATCCTCCTCACTTATTTAGCACCCCCACCACCCCTACCTCTGTGGTACATATACGCAATGGAATATTATTGAGCCATTAAAAAAGAATGAAATCTTGCCATTTATGGCAACATGGATGGACCTAGAGGGTATTATGCTAAGCAAAATAAATCCAACAGAGACAAATACAGGATGATTATTTCACCTATATGTGAAATCTAAAAAAATAAAATAGATGATCAAAACCCAAACAAACTCTTCAATATAGAAAACAAACTGGTGGTTGCCAGACGGGAGGTGGGTAAAGGGATGAGTGATATAGATGAAGGAGATTAAAAGGTACAAACCTAGCAGTTATAAAATAAATAAGTTATGGAGAGGAAAAGTAATGGCATAGGGAATACAGTCAATAATATTGTAATATAGTATGGTGGCAGATGGCGACTACAGCATTCTGTAACATATAGAATTGTTGAATCAGTATGTTGTAAACATTAACATAACATTGTGTGTCAATTATACTTCAATTAAAAACACATGATAAGAAAGATATCAAGGAAGTTATTGTTTTCTTCTAGGAATTTTATGGTTTCAGGTCATACATTTAAGTCTTTAATACATTTTGATTTGATTTTTGCATATGATGGAAGAAAGTAATCCAGTTTCATTCTTGAATATAGCCGTCCAGGTTTCTCAACACCATTTATTGAAGAGACATTTCTTTCCTCATTGTATATTCTTGCTTCCTTTGCTGTAGATTAATTGATCATCTATGTATGGGTTGATTTCTTGGCCTTCTATTCTGCTCCATTGATCTATGTGTCTGTCTTCATAGCAATACCAGACTGTTTCGATTACTATAGCTGATAGTATAGTTTGGGATAAAAGCATGATACTTCTGACTTCATTCATTTTTCTCAAGATTGTTTTGACTATTTGGGGTCTTTCGTGGTTCCATACAAATTTTAGAATTATTTGTTTTCATTTGTGAAAAATGTCATTGGAATATTTATAGGGATTGCATTGCATCTGTAGATTGCATTGGTTAGTATGGATATTTTAACAATATTAATTCTTCTAATCCATGAGCACTGAATATCTTTCCATTTAATTATATCATCTTCAATTTCTTTCATCATTATCTTACAGTTTTCAATGTACAGGTCTTTTACCTTCTTTGTTAAATTCATTCCTAGGTATTTTATTCTTTTTGATCCAATTATAAATAGAATTATTTTCTTGATTTTTTTTCCTGATAGTTTATTATTAGTGTATAGAAATGTAGCAGATTTTTGCATACTACTTTTGTATCCTGCAAGTTTACTGAATTCATTTATTAGTTCTAATGGTTTTTGGTGGAGTCTTTAGGGTTTTCTAAGTATATATCATATCATCTGCAAATAATAGCAGTTTTATTTCTTCTTTTCTAATTTTTATGCCTTTTGTTTCTCTTTCTTGCCTAATCTTTATGGCTAGGACTTCCCAGTACAATGTTAAATAAACATAGTATGGGGATAGTAAGCATCCTAGTCTTTTTCCTGATCTTAGAAGAAAAGCTTTCGGTTTCTTACCATTGAATATGTTGTTAGTTGTGGGTTTGTCATTTATGGTCATTGTTAAGTTGAAGTACATTTCCTCTATACTCACTTTGTTGAGAACTTTTATGATAAACAGATGTTTAATTTTGTCAAATTCTTTTGAGATGATCGTATAATTTTTAACTTCCACTTTGTTTATATGGCATATCATGTTGACTGATATGTGGATGTTGAACTATCCTTGCATCCCTGGAATAAATCCCACTTAATTATGGGTGCAGAATCCTTTTGATGTATTGCAGTATTTGGTTTGTTAATGGTTTGTGGAGGGTTTTTGTATCTATGTTCACCAGGGATATTGCTTTATAACATTCTTTCTTTGAATGTGTCCTTATCTGGTCTGTCTGTATTCAGTGAGCATCTTTAACACCATCTTTAACACCATCTTTAGCACCATCACCAACACATAATTCATATGGTATGAATTTCTTATCAAGTATATTACTTATCTCTGTATAATTAAGTTCCTTTTCTGATGTTTTATCTTGTTCTTTCATTTGCAACATATTTCTGTTGCCTCTTTTTGCTTGACTCCTTGTGTTTATTCCTATGCATTAGGCAAAATAGCTACCTCTCTGTCTCTTAGTGGCCTTGTGTAGGAGATGATCCTTGTTACTCAACCATGTTCAAGTCTTTAGTTGTCACTTAAACCTTTGTGATTGTCTAAACCACTTGATTTATTCTTGATATATCCTCATGGTTGAGGGTATGCCAAGATGTGTCAGTGACCCAATGGGAAAAAATCTCACATATCACCTGCTTGCAGGCTGATTGGAAACCAGACCCACAGGGAATGGCTTTCAAAGCAGACAAACATATATAGTCCTGTGGGACCCCATGTGTAATCCCTGCTGGCCTCTAGCCCAGGAGATTTGGAGGTTTTCCCGGGGAACTCCCAATGGATGTATAAGCAACCTCTGGGAAGTCTCGTTGAGTTGTAAGAAGACCAAGGTTGTGCACAAGGATGGTGTTTTCCTGCTTACTTCCTGGGAAGCTCCTCCTCAACCTTTAGATGTTTGGGAAACCTGAAGCCTGTTCTTCAGGTTCCAGACTAGTAAATAGGGTGTTTTTCACAGGAACTTGGAGTTGCATTTCAGACTGCCAGCTGTGAGTTCCCCTGGGGCTACTGGCCTGCCAAGAACTGTCTTTCTGATTATTATAGCCCCATGGAGCTCTAGAACACCAGGTATCTTAGCTACCATGGCCAGGTAATCAGGTGTCCCCTGTGTGGATTGGATGTGCTCGCTGGCTTTAACAGGGCAGCTTGAGAACATAGTGGGTGGGCTATGTTTGTGGGCCTCACAAAGGCAAGGGGAAATTGTCTTGACTGCTCATGCCTACTGGGCTTTAACAATGTAGTGGGAGAGTAATGTCTATGCATGCATGCTGGGTTTAGGCTGGGAGCTGGAGAATGCCACAACTGCTCGCACTTGCCAGTCCCAGATGCAGGGTGGGAGCGTACTGCAACCACTTGCACTCTCTGGCCTTACAAGTACTGGGACAGCTCATGCTTGCCTGTCCCAGCAAGGCAGCAGGATGGTGCTGCATCTGAGCTCAGCACCCTCCTGGGTGCTAGCAGGCTATGTGGAAAGGGCAATGGTGGTGTCTGCTAGTGCCTCCATCTCCTGGGAGTGTCTCAGTTATTCCCTGCCCCTCCAGTCAATGTTCCCAGGTCAGCAAATGAGTCTCCCTTATCTATAATCTAGATACTTTCTCATTGGGTCTTAGGGCCAGTGAGACAACACAGAGCCCTCTAGGAGGGAAATCTCAGTTTCCAATAGTACTTTCAGACCCCTGGACGTTTGCTCCTTTGGGTTTCCAACCCACATGTTCTGAGGGGTTGGTTCTCTAGTGCAGATTTCAGGGGCCAAAGTACCCGATGTGGGGCACCAACCCTTGCTCCTCCAGGAGAAATGCCTGCCAGTGAGACCCCTCCCTATTGGGTGTTGATGCTTGGGGAACAGGTTTTATTTTTGTGAGGTTAAGTCTCTGCCTCTGCTACGTGAATCAGTGTGCTCCTTTTATCTTTTGTTGTGCAGAGCAGTTCGTCTAGTTTTCAGATGGCAATGATGCATAAGTAGCTATAGATTTGGTGTGTTCATGGTAGGAGGTGGGTTCAGCATCTTCCTGTGCTGCCATCTTGTACACCTGCCTCAACTTTATTTTTTTTTAAAGATTTTTTTTTTTTTAATTTATGTATTTGACACAGAGAGAGATCAGAAGCAGGCAGAGAGGCAGGCAGAGAGAGGGGGCAGCAGACTGCCCGCTGAGCAGAGAGCCCAGTGCGGGGCTCGATCCCAGGACCCCGAGACCATGACCCAAGCCGAAGGCAGAGGCTTAACCCACTGAGCCACCCAGGTGCCCCCAACTTTATTATTATTATTATTATTTTTAATATTTTTTTATTTCTTTTCAGCGTAACAGAATTCATAGTTTTACACCACACCCAGTGCTCCATGCAATGCGTGCCCTCCACAATACCCACCACCAGGCTCCCCCCAACCTCCCACCACCCCGCCCCCTCAAAACCCTCAGGTTATTTTTCAGAGTCCATAGTCTCTCATGGTTCATCTCCCCCCCAGTTTCCCTCAACTCCCTTCTCCTCTCCATCTCCCCATGTCCTCCGTGTTATTTGTTATTTATGCTCCGCAAATAAGTGAAACCAACTTTATTTTTTTAAGCACAAGTTAAGAAAGGAAATGAAGATACTGTCACTGGTAATAATATTTCAAATGGGCACTTCAGTGATAAAGAAAGAAAAAGGAGGAGCACCTGGGGGGCTCAGTCGTTAAGCATCTACCTTTGGTTCAGGTCATGGTCCCAGGGTCCTGGGATCAAACCCTGCATTGGGCTCCCTGTTCGGTGGAGAGCCAGCTTCTCCCTCCCCCTCTGCTGCTCCCTCTGCTGCTCCCCCTGCTTGTGCCCACTCGCTCTCCCTCTCTCTTGCTGTCTCTCACTGTCAAATAAATAAATAAAGTCTTTAAACAAAAAAATAAAAGAAAAAGGAGTTAAAATTCTTATATTTGCATGGACTGATTGTGAGACATTTGTAAAGGGGTAGGAACAGAGGCTCCTGCTTAACTCTGTGTTTTGCCAGACAGTGTATAAACATTTAACTCAAGGAAGAGGAAGAAATTGTGCCCACTATCCTCTGTGATAACACCTGATCTGATGTTCTGATGTTTTTCCAAATTACCTGCAGTTGAGAGTAGTAACTTCTCTATCCTTTGAAGTAGCTAATAGAAAGTATCGTTGAGGTCTTTAATTAAATGCTAAAAGCTGATCCCAGAAACTTCCTATTGTCTGGTACTATTCTGTGGATAAGCTCAACTAGCCAAAAAGAGTCTCAGGAAAAGAAAAAGAAAGAAAAACGACAAAAAGGGAAAAGAAAAAAAAAAAAGAAAAAGACAGGGATTTCATTACTCTTCATTTGTTTTTTGTTTTTTTTTTCCAGGTGTTTCTATTTACATGTAACCTTTGAGTTAAAAAGTATTTGCCAATCACTGGTATACATGGTTGCACATACCTTCAACAGAACACTTGCTACAATTAAGAGAATATAAAAGATTGGTAAAGGATGACATGGAAAGATATCTGGGATCAAGAAGAAGTATCTTAGAGTAGTGTGGCTCTAAGTATTTTTCAGATCCTATTTGGCTAAAAACAAGGAATATAAATATTCAACAAATTTTTCAGTAAGAGTGTAAAAAGAAGCTCAATAGTGATGACCTCTGGGTAATGGAAATGGAAAGTAGGGGTAAGCAAAAGGAGGGTGGAGGAGGGAGTGCTGGAGCAATATTTATTTGATATTCTTCTCTATCACTTAGAGATTATAAATTCCCATATTACATTTATATTCAGAAGTAAACTAAATTAGTGTGGAGGCCACGGTCATTTGTTAAACACCTATTTATTTGTAGCATGAATTAATGTGATGTTTAATGGCATAGTAATCATGCCAGTCTTTTTTTTTTTCTTATCTTTTGGATATTTTTGTTGAACATCTATGTAATACATTTTTATTCCTTTTGACTAGTAAACTGAATGTTGTCTCACCTGAAATTTTAGGTTCACTATTTGCTTTAGATGATTACAATTTACTCTTCATTAATTTCATGAAGAAATTATTAAGGCATTTTATTCTAATTAAATTGTTTATGTAATTTAATATATTTTTTACTAGGAGGAATTTCAAAATGGTGCTGTCTTCTAATGTAATTTATAAAGTGTTATCTTAAAACCCCACTTGAGTCTTATAAACATTTTAACTTTTCTTTGTTTCTAGTTTTATAGAAACATGTTTGACTTGGGACATATTATTTGAATGCATGATTTTTTTTATCTGCCGAATGGAAAGAAAAGTAACACCTGCCTTACCAAATAAAATTTTTATGTTTTGAGGAATTATCTTTCATTGTTCAATCATCAATTCAAATATATGATTTTGACACAGTTTTAGTGCAACCAAAATGTGGACAGTCACCAGAAGGATTATTTTTACAGTATGCATGGAAGCAATTAAAAGAGGCACTGTTCTAAAAGATCTGAACCTTGGAATTTCAGGCTCTTAGACCACAAATGATCTTGGACAAGTCACACATCTACTGTGAAAAATTAGAAAAAATGGACCTCAAATAAAATCAATGTCAGTGTCTCTTTCATCATGAAAACTCTCTCTCTCTCTAAATACATATATATATATATACACACACACACACATATATATATATATATATTTTTTTTTTTTTTTTTTGGAGCATGTGCCTGTTTCTCATCTCTAAAAATAAGGATGGTTATACCTGAGTTTTGTAAAAAATTAATTACTGTCTGCTAGAAAAATATGTAAATTTTAAGTCTGCACACCAGAAGTTTTGAAAATATGGTATGCAACCACTGTTGGTTTGCAAGATGACTTTCAGAGGGCATGAAAATTTTCAAATTTTAATGATCATATATTTGTTTTATATTTACTTTTTTTTATATTTACTTTTTAAAAAGATTTTATTTATTTATTTATTAGAGAGAGAGAGATCACAAATAGGCAGAGAGACAGGCAGAGGGAGAGGGGGAAGCAGGCTCCCTGCTGAGCAGAGAACCCGATGCAGGGCTCAATCTCAGGACCCTGAGATCTTGACCCGAGCTGAAGGCAGAGGCTTAACCCTCTGAGCCACCCAGGTGCCCCTATATTTACTATTTTATATATGATGAGTTACATATTACACTTATGGTAGCTTCCTCTGAAGTTAATTTTCAGGAGTACAAATTGTGGGTCAACTTAGTGAAAAATGTGAAACAACTCACACTACAGGTGGAATGCAGATATCACATAATGATGGGGTGTGAGAAACTAAAATTCAAGAAATCTTGCATTACAGGGATATAAATTTGATTTGGATTTTCATATTTTGCCATATGGTTCTCAATTGGCATTGTTTCATCTGCTGTGGCTGCAAGCATACTGTGCTAAAACAAGACATATGGAGCCCTTTTGCAGTAAAGGAAGAAAGAACAGAAACAGATGTCTGAACCATTTAGGTAAGGAACCCCACTGTAGCTGAAATACTGGCCAACGCGGGGTCCACGGTCCCCTTGGTGCGGGATAGGCTGATTTCACTGAGACGAAGGACAAGCACCACCAAAGCTCTGAAAAGTATACCTCTAGGTAGGACTTAACACTTCTGAGAAATTTCTTGAGGCTCGTTACAGTGAAGACTCTCCTGGAGAAGTGTGATTCTCATGATGAGTGAATCCAGCTGCACGTGGGATTGGACCCACAGACCTTGCCAGCCCAGTGAGTCGCCATCACGAAGGGTCCAAGTTTAGGTAAGTGCAGTAGACAGGAGAGAAGAGTGGTTTCAGGAAACCTGCTTTTGTGTTCACAGCCAAAAGCTACCCGCACTCTGCCTGAATATGGCTTTCCTGATCCCAAGGGGGAGAGGCATACCAGGCTCAGGCTGGGAGTAAGCCAGGGTTGGGTGGAGGTGCCTGGCTTCCTCTGTGACCTGGGAAGCAAAAAGTGCCATCTCCTAACACAGCGACCCACCCATCCAGGGCTCTCCTACCGCGCTGCTTCTCTTGTCCCAGCCTACAGTTCAAAGAGCAGAGGGCTCTTCTCTATGGTGCCTGCACGTTCTTTTTTTTTTTTTTTTTTTTTTTAAGATTTATTTATTTATTTGACAGACAGAGACCACAAGTAGAGAGGCAGGCAGAGAGAGAGAGGGACGCAGGCTCCCCGCTGAGCAGAGCCCGATGAGATGTGGGCTCAGTCCCAGGACCCTGGGATCATGACCTGAGCCTAAGGCAGAGGCTGAACCCACTAACCCACCCAAGCTCCCCGCCTGCACATTCTTGCCTCTCTTCTGCTCACATCTGCTTGGAAAGAGTACATTTTGTACTCTCGGACTTCAGGAGTATAAAAGCAAGCCCCCACATTGTAAGTTGAGGACTCCAGTCCCACCAAGGCCTGCTGGAGAGCACTTCCGGTCTGCCCTTGGTGGAAGACCGGGCGTTTCTGCAAAATCCGACGACTAAGGAACTGCTTATGCAGTAGTTCAGAGGCAAGATGGAGAATCTTTCTTGATTATTTATTTAAAAAATTCTTTGAAGCCTGCCATTTAACCCCAGCAGGGGAGTTGGGATTTTTTCAGCCACACATAGTGATTTTATTCCTCTGAGCCTTATATGAATTATTGAGCTTTTTAGAAAAGAGAGCAAATAGTTCTGCAAGGTAATCAAAAGCAAATAATGCTAATTTGGGTCCATAGGACAGTATTTTTATCAGAAAGAACATTAAGCTTAGATGAGTTACTCATCTAAATTAAGGAAATTGAAAAAGAGAGCAAGACTAGCAAATTACCTTTGCTGATGTTCGAAACCAGCCCTATCATGGACTCTTTCTTAATCGTCTTTCTCAGTGTAAAACCTAGTTACTAGGATACGGCCGTGTGGCAGCATCTTTATTAGAAATTGTGTGGGAGAAAAAAAGGTCAGAGGCTCATTTCCAATAACGGTTTGACAAGTAACACAGAGAAAAGAGCAGAAGGAATTGAGGTCTGTGGTGTTTCCCTATATCAAGATTTTGAGATAATAGCACTTATGTGAATGGGAAGTTTCTAGGAATACGTTTTATTAATTTCAGGGTTTAAAGAAAAAGAGACATGATATCATACTGTCATGAAAATTAAAACCAGGAAGCCTAAAAAGTTACATAAATATCCTTTCTAAAGGATCAGATAAATATCAAAATATCAGATAAAGAATAAAAATCCCACTATCTGTCACTGGTGAAAATTATTTTACCCTAATGCTGGCTAAATCCACGAGTTGTATAATTATATAGATAGAAGTCACACCTCCAATTATCACAATTTGAAAACAGTCAGTCACGGAAGAACTTAAGCATGATAGAAAACATTGTAAGGTCCAGGTCTTGGACAAAAATTCACAGAGAGGTCATTACCCCTCTCTGTACTAGTAATATCTTCATATCAAAATAGAGATATATTTATAAAAATTTGCACTAATTTATTTGAATTAAACCCTATCTTACTGTTGTCTTCAAACAAAATCCAAGCTATCTTAGTAAATTACTGAAATTCACAAGAAGATGATAAAGCTCTACATTAAAACATGTCTAAATTATTAAGAGTACAATTTGCTGAAAGATAAACCAAGAAAATAAAAATACCTGACCTACCAGAAGTTCTGCCTTCTCATGCCTCTCCTGCTCTCCTCCCCCACCTTTACACTGCGTGGAAGCAGTCTGGGCTGGGACAGAGCTCGTCCGTGTTGGCTTCCAATAAAGCTGCTATTGCAACTCAGTCTATTTATTAGCTGTGTGACCTTGGGAGGGTCACACAGCTCTTTTGAGGCTGGGTTTCTTCAACTATAAAGTAAACTTAACAATTTTAGGCTTATTGTGATAATTAGATGAGATCCTATATTTAAGCTGTATCTTAATAAATATTTATATTATTATTATTACTAGAGTTTGGAGGGGGATCAATAAAGAACACTCTCCTTCCCTGCCTAAGGTGGAACCAACTGAGAAATGAACATAGAAGTTAGATGGATCTTGAATTACTAATAACAGTTGGGCAGAAGATATAACTAGGTATGGGGTCACAGTAGGCTTGCTAGATTCCTTCTGGTTAAAATCCATCCATCTAATCACTGGCACAGCTGGGCAGGTCAGACCTCTTTCCTCATGAAAGAGGATACATCAGAGCGTACTAAGCAGGGAAGCTACTGAGAGAGCCTAGACCACTTGCATTGTGAATTTCCAGACACTTCTAAATTCTGTTATTGCCCATCCCAGAAGGAGTGAATGAGGAGGTTGAGAAATGCTGGAAGTCCCTCCATGTGGAAATGTAAGATGAAGGGGCTTTGAGATTTTCCCCCAAATATTATAAAGGTGATGGATATAATTTTAGAAAAATTGATTTATCTACTAGTAAAAATTAGATACTATAATTTTTATAAATTGTATAGGTGAATGTAAATATGTGTGTCTATATTGTGTCTGTATGGCATATATATATGTGAACATTCCAACATACATATATATATATATATATGTAGACACCATATATATATATATCTCCCCACGCCACCTTCTTTGATGTTTTTCCTACTATGGTAAATTGAACTATTGTCCCCAATTGTTACCTTCCTCCCACTAAAGAATTTTTGCATGCTTTCTTATTGCCACAATTTTCTCAGTATCTTCCCTATAGGTGAAGTATACTTCCTTTCCCCCTTAACTTTGACCATGGTATTGTGACTTGCTTTTAGCTGGTGAAATACACGGGATATTAGTTAAGGCATGTCTGAGCAGAGCCTTTATTTTTTTTTTTTTTTAAGATTTATTTATTTATTTGACAGAGAGAGAGAGAGAGATCACAGGCAGGAAGAGAGAGAGGAGGAAGCAGGCTCCCCGCTGAGCAGAGAGCCCAATGCGGGGCTTGATCCCAGGACCCTGAGATCATGACCTGAGCCGAAGGCAGAGGCTTTAACCCACTGAGCCACCCAGGCGCCCCTGAGCAGAGGCTTTAAATGAGCTTGTGTGATGTCTCCATCTACCCTTGACCGTCTGCCCTTTACTGTGAGAACACCACGCCCTATGTCTGGCTGCTTCCTCAGTCTGGATTCCGAGAGGAGTGGACCCATAGAGCTGGCCTGGCAGACCCAGCTCCACCTACGTAATCCTACCTGGTTCCTTATGTCATCAACACTTCTGCAGCTGACCTGCCTCCTTTATGTAAAAGGGTAAATGTTGTTGTAAGCCACTGCAATTTTAGGGCTGTAATACCACAAAATAGTTGACTAAACAGTGGACCATTTGTTCTTAACTAGATCACTGACCAGGTATCTCAGGTGAGAAGCAAGGATAGCAAGCCAAGTTCAGGACTCGCCGGCGTAAAACCTGTGGAATTGTGCTGACTCAGCCTGACACCTATTTACCTGTTAGTAACATAATAGTGACAGCAGGACCTCTCACAGAGACTGCTAGCGCTTTCTGTGCTGGGCAAGCACGAGCACGTGGCCAGACACTGGTCAGTTGCTGAAGCGTTCTGCGAACACCGGAAACAGCGCCCTCCTTACTGAGGGAATCCTAGGTCTCCTGAGACGTGCATTCAGAGACAATGCTTTCTTAAAGAGAATCTCCTTAAGTTCTAGCAAGTGCATGGCAGTCAGGAGTATACTAAATTGTCTTAGCCCTCCTGCTTAGTATAATTTAACACGTGAACATTCCAAGTGTGCAGTTAGAGCTGTGAAATTGAATTGTGGCGAATACTTAGATCTTATTACAGTAAAACACATTATATTGGAGTGTTTATGACCCAAAGGGTTTCGAAAATCTAGTAAGGGCCGATTTATTTTGAGAAATGTTAAAATAAAATTTGATGTTTCCTTGTTTCGTATGACAGAATTTGACTTACAGATGTTTTTCATTTTTTGAGACTTGCAGAGTGACTAAAGACAAGGACTCCTGCTGGACTAACAAGGACTCATTTCAAACTCCGAGCCACCCCACATCCTAACTTCACATTTACATTACTGTCACACTGAGCTCTTTCCATCTTCCCCACGTGCAAAACAGAGACAGTAATAAATGTACATAACAAGGTTAAATAAGGATTATATGAGATTATATTTTTAAAACACTGAACACACTGTTGGCATATTGTAAGCCCTTGATATTTGCTAGACATATTTTTACTGTCATCTTTGCCATACATAATTATGTATCAAGTACAAACAAACAACATTCAATATTTTAAAAAGTTTCAGCTGTTGATACTTCCAAATGATTAAAATATGAATGAAATTTCATCAAAAACTGGAGTCCTGCTATTGTGATAGAGGAGATAAAAGGAGAAAAAGGAAGTTCTGTTTTGTTTTGACAAAAGACAAGGCAGTAATTTCCATAAATATTCAACAACTAACACCCAGTATTTGAACATTTCAAAATGTCACTGCCTTTTAGTAATACTTATACTCATTTATTGCATAGCACTAACTTTTCAAGAAACTCTGTTGCCTATTTTCTTTAAACCTCCCAGCTATTTTATTATAAAAGTTATTTACATATTTCATATGTGTACCAAAAGTCAATGACATTTCTAAAAACACTGAGTATTGAAAACTTCCACGCAAAATACTCTCAGTGTTTTATTTTTATTTTTTTGTACCACAGATTCACCACCTTCTTCTGGAGATTTACTTCTTTGGCAAAACCAACCCAGTAAGTATGAAAAATCTGGGTGTGGGTATGTGTATTCATATTAATGTTTTTACATTTTCCTTCATGTGTTTGACACTTCATAATTTTAAAAAAGCTTTAGAAATGATTTGGTTCTTAAAACTATAAGAAAATCAAATTTTAGTGTCTATAAATAAGGTTTTGTTGGAGTTCAGCCATGCTTATTTGTTTATATATTATCAATTACCGTTTTTTGCATTACTACAGCAGAGATGAGTTGTTCCTCCAGGGAATGTATGGCCTGCAACATTTAAAATATTTACTATCTGGACCTTTACAGAGAAGAGTTTACTCTAGGGCATATATCTAGAAGTAGAATTTCTGTACTCAAAATAATGCATATAAATAAGTAAATATAAATATATACTGTTTGCAGTATATATGTTTACTATATATATATATATATACACATATATACATACACATACACACACATACACACATATATATATTTATATAGTATATAAACATTGCCTAATCACTACCCAAAGTGGTTGTCCCAATTTATACTCCCACCCACCAGGAGCATTTGAAATGTTTCCATTTCTCCCTATCCTCACCAGCATGTTTTCTTAACACCTTTGTAATACTTGCTAATCTCTCTTCTTAACAAAGAAACGTTCATGTTTCAGGCTTTTTTATTTTATTTTTAAAGATTTTATCTATTTATTTAGAGAGAAAGAGCATAAGCAGGGTAGAGGGGCAGAGGGAGAACCAGACTCCCACCCAGCAGGGAGCCTGACATGGGGTTTGATCCCAGGACGCTGAGATCATGGCCTGACCCAAAGGCAGACCCTCAACCAACTGAGCCACCCAGGTGCCCCTCTGAGGCTCTTTTAAAGACTATGGTATTAGAATTGTTCTGTTCTTAAAAGTGTTTATGTTTATGGTTACTGTTACATTTGTGTCAAATGATACTGGTTTTCCATTTTGGGGAGTGACATAAGGTTTCTTTTAAAAAATTTTTTTTAAGGAAAAAGTGAAGTTAATTGAAAGAGAAACAGTTAAGTATATAACAGTAAAAAGATATGCAGATGTGGCAAAAAAATAAAGATGGATTCTAATTGACTGAAATGTGTGAATCCTGAATGAGTAGAAACTTGTGATCTATGTTTTAATTCAGGGTCAGTCATTTCTAATTGTATGTTCTTGGGCAAATTATTTACCCTCTCTAGATTTAAGTAAAGTGGGAAGAATTGCTAAAGCTTCCTATCTCTCTCATAGTATTTTGTTTTGGAGATTTATAGAGATTGTGAATCAGAGAGTTTAATAAAAGTGTAGAGCATTATTTAAATGTAAGACATCACCGTGTTGCATCATCTCCATATATGACCTGTATCACAACTTAACTGAAATTTCTTTTTTTTTTCCTTAAAGATTTTATTTATTTATTTGACAGAGAAAGATCACAAGTAGGCAGAGAGGCAGGAAGAGAGAGAGAGAGAAGCAGGTTCCCCGCTGAGCAAAGAGCCTGATGTGGGGCTCAATGCCAGGACCCTGAGATCATGACCTGAGCTGAAGGCAGCAGCTTAACCCACTGAGCCACCCAGGCACCCTTAACTGAAATTTCTACTGTTTCCTCTAAAGACAGCCAGCATCAGCCACTTTGGGAGTTTAGTTTTTGTTCACATTGATGCTTTTGTCAAGAATACCAATCCCAGGGGCTCCTGGGTGGCTCAGTGGGTTAAAGCCTCTGCCTTTGGCTCAGGTCATGATCCCAGGGTCCCGGGATCGAGCCCCACATCGGGCTCTCTGCTCAACAGGGAGCCTGCTTCCCTTCCTCTCTCTCTGGCTGCCTCTCTGCCTACCTGTGAGCTCTGTCTGTCAAAAAAATAAATAAAATTTTTTTTTTAATTTATTTATTTGTCAGAGAGGGAGAGAGAGAGAGCGAGCACAGGCAGAGTGGCAGGCAGAGGGAGAAGCAGGCTCCCTGCCGAGCAAGGAGCCCGATGTGGGACTCGATCCCAGAACGCTGGGATCATGACCTGAGCCGAAGGCAGCTGCTTAACCAACTGAGCCACCCAGGCGTCCCAATAAATAAAATCTTAAAAAAAAAAAAGAATACCAATCCCACAACTCTTCATTTCTACTTGCAGAAATTCTATTGACTGTCAGCCTTTTCCCATTAAGTTTTTCCCAGATTCCATTCCCTTTTGTCATCTTGCATGACCTTTTCCTCCAGTAAATCATTGTATCTTGTGAAGATGTTCTCCTGCAACATGGGACAGATTCCCTAATCTTAGCTGAGCTGCTTCTGGGTTCTGGGTATGGATTGTTGTATTCCTTTGGTGTCTTCTTCAGACTCCAGTGTTGTTCCTTGCACATGATACTAGGAAGTCAATGTGTTTACTTTAATCCCTTTTATAAGCATCCATTACCTCTTTCCCAAGTTATGTTTGCCCTAATTTTGTCTACATGGCTAACAATATGAGCCCTTAATCTGGTAAACAAGGTCTTGTGCCTTCCTACCTCTTTCTCCCTCTTGAGGCTCATCTTACAAGAGCCTATCTTCCTTCTCTCTGCTTTAGCCACCCTGGTCCACCAGTCCTCCAAGCATGTGTGTTCCTTCTGTCTGGGGCCTCCTCACATTTGTTCCTCATGTAGGGAATGATCTCCCTCCTTCTTCACTTAATAATTTTCACTTACTTTTCAGACTTTATCTCAATTGTTTCTTCTCCAGAGAAGCTTTCCCTTACTTCCTTAGCTGTGCCAAATATCCTTCCTCTGTGCCCTGAAAATATTATACACTTTTCATGGGCAGCATTTATCATAGTGACAATTTCATATTTATTTGTACGATTATTTGCTTAATGTTAACCTTATCCATTAAACCTTATGCTTCATGAACATATGAGAATATTTGTTTTGCCTCACCATCATTATCTCTAGCTTCTAATACAATGCCGGTACATAGTAAATGCCCAGTGAATATTTGTTGGATGACCAACTGAGTGGTTAGAGAGTTGCTCTGCCCCCTGCAAAATCAAATCCAAAGCGCTATCCTCCCTTGCTCCCATTTTCCATGATCAGCAAAGAAATACATCTGAGCAAGGGCATAAACTGGGATTTATCTGCTTTAGCCAAGTAGTCTGGGAAAACTTCCAGGGTATTAAGACACCAGTTATATCTTCCAGGAATCAGTGACTTCCTGAGCAGTTCTTAGTGACCTGCTACGGCTGACCCCTGCCTTTTGAAAATTATATCTTCTCCAAGCAAATGCCAGCATGGTGTCTCTGATAGTTGGACTCTAGTTACAGGCCACTCTAAATATACCCAGGTGCCATTTACGTTAAATTTCTACCAAAAAATAATCAGATTGTTGAACCACACAAGAATAATACACAATTTAAATTTAGCTGCCAAGGGGCATGTGGACATTTAAGAAGAGGCCATCTTGCATTTGGTTTCTGACATAAAAAGACCTGTCTTGCTGTGAAGCATGAAATATAGGCAACCTCATAATATTAGATATCAAATCTGACACTAAGGACAGCTCCATATACATAAACACACGTTTGTAATTATTATTCAAACTGTAATTTAGAAGCTTCTTTTATGGTCAACAACACTAGACTTTATTGCTATTTATTAGTCTTAATACTGTGGCAGTAGATTGTGGTATAGATAATTTTTTAAATTTTTATTTTTAAAGATTTTATTTATTTGAGAGAGAGAGAGAGAGAATGAGGGAGAACATGAGCGAGAACATGAGTGAGGGAGAGAGGCAGAGGGAGAGGGAGAAGCAGATTCCCTGCAGAGCAGGGCACCTGATTTAGGACTTGATCCCAGGACTCTGAGATCATGACCTGAACTGAAGGCAGACTCTTAACCAACTGAGCTACCCAGGTGCCCCGGTAGAGAGACTTTAAAAAAGTACTTCGTTATTTGAACTTCAGTAAAGTGAGTTTTCCTAACTCTACCCCCAAATCTCTCTCTTTCTCTCTTTTTAATTGTCAAAATGATCCATGAGGTTGTGTTTACTAGGAGATAAAATATTTTGACTTCAGGGCACCATGTCTATATGTCCTTATTATAAGTACTCTCATGGTATAGCTTTGGCAAGGACAAGGTCCACGAACAGATGCCAGCAGTCAGCAGTGTATACAGTGGCACTACATCTATGTTGTAACTTGGCCAAAGCCTCTTTCTGCAACATTGTCCATTGTCTTTCCAAAACGCTATTTGCATGTATGTGCCAGCTCAGAGCCACTCAGCTGAAACATGGGGAATTGTCTTCTGGATTTCCATGAGGACTGAGCATTACTTGTTTTGATCTAAACTTGTCTCTTTACTTTCGAGAGCCTGAGAGTGAAAGAACAAATGCTTGCTTTTAACCAGAGGAAACGATCAAAGCAAATGGTCTGGATAATATGGCTGTGAGTACTGGTTTAGTTATTGACTTAATCAGGGAGAGAAATTATCACAGAAAATGTTCATACACAGTCCTGGATTTTCTAAATTAATGAAGACTCTCATTTCCATTTTCCAGCAGTGCTGCTGGGTATCGTTCCTGTTTAATGTCACGTTGCTGCTGGGTTGGTAGTGGGCTGGCACAAAAATCGGGTGGAGATAAGGTGCCAGTCAATACTGGAGAGGCCCAGGAAGAAAGAACGCCAGTAGAACATCTGGGTTAGAGATACAGCTGCTTTGGGAAAGGCTCAGATCCTTATAGATTGGGTGATAAAATTTGGTGAGTCAGAACTTATATTATCGTGCATTTCATAATAACCTGCTAGCACAGTGCTAGAGTAGTATTGCCAGAACTGCTATTTATGGAGGAATCATTTGTGTTTCATTTTATTTTGCTTGGTTGCTTCCATCGCATTGTGATGAAATTTGCGTACAAGTTTTGCAAAAGCAGACACTTCAACATTTTTATTGGTGAATTTTAGGAATGATACTGAGAAGTGAGTCTGTGGCAATAGAAAAATCTGTGTTTTGAATTAATTTTCCTTGATGGGATAAACAAACATTGATGTGAGAAAGAGTTTTTAACTATAAAATCCTATATCAACAGGATCCTCTATCAACAGTAGTTCTTTCTGGCTGAAAGATTTGGGGCAATTTAAAATTTTTCCTTCTTGTTTGCCTCTATTTTCTGAATGTTTTATTATTTTTCTTTTTTTTCCCCTTCCAAGTTTTGATTTTTATTCTAGTTAGATAACATACAGTTAACATACTACTACTGTCAGGTGTAGGGTTTAGGGACTCATCACTTACGGGCAACACCCAGTGTTCATTCAAGTGTCCCCCTTAATCCTACCACTCATTTAACTTTTAATATAAAAGCCTCAGGGGCACCTGGGTGGCTCAGTTGGTTAAGCACTGGACTCTTGGTTTTGGCTTAGGTCATGATCTCAGAGTTGTGAGATCGAGCTCTGGCGGGGCTCCCTGCCCCACAGTGTCTGCTGGAGATTCTCTCTCTCCCTCTCCCTTTGCCCCTCCCCCTGCTCACACATGCACATGCTCTCTCCCCTCTAAATAAATAAATAAATAAATAAATAAATAAAATCTTGAACAATACGGCCTTAAAAAAAATCACACCCACATACGTGAACATAGACGTATGGGTACACATTGCATATATACAGACATTTGTTTCCCTTAGGCTGAACTGCTAGGCTACTCTTTCAGAGAAAACATCTGTTTTCACCCTCGAGGATTCTATCTCACAGTTGTTTTGCGGGGGAGCGATGAGGAGGGAATGAGGAAGGGTGGGACGGGCAAAGCCAGAACTTCTGTTCCCTGGTCTGGAGCTGTTGTTTGAAGTGGGTCTTTGAGTTCCCACCTCCTCACTCTCCTATTAACTCCGCAGCCCTGATGTTCAGGACAGGAGACGTTACTTACTTGGCCTACTAATGACTTAGGCTTTCCAAAGACCTTCACTTGTGTGCGTCGTGAATTTTTCCAGGGAAGCTTGTGGTGGGGGCATCATTGTTCGCTTACAGCACAGTCATCTTCTCTACCTCAACTCTTCCCTTGCTAATGAAACCCAGCGTTCTTTCAGGTATGGGGTGGCCATGTTTCACAAGCTCTTTTTCCGCTGCAAAGGGGTGGGGTGGCCCATGTTTTCTAGTCTAAGCCAGTTGTGGTCATTCTATTCCCTTTGCTGTTTTGGGTGCAAGTGTAAACATATGACACAGTCTTGGCCAATTAAATACAAATGACAGTTTATTTGGGGGCTTTCAGGAAATGTTTCCTTAATCTTAAAAAAATAATATAAAACAGTGGCTTGTGTTTTTTTTTTTAAAGATTTTATTTATTTATTTGACAGAGATCACAAGCAGGCAGGGAGAGAGAGGAAGGGAAGCAGGCTCACCGCTGAGCAGAGAGCCCGATGTGGGGCTCGATCCCAGGACCCTGGGATCTTGACCTGAGCCAAAGGCAGCAGCTCAACCCACTGAGCCACCCAGGTGCCCCTGGCTTGTGCTTTTTAAATTAATTTAAATGTTGTTGCAGAGGATGAAAACCATAGAACTGTTGCAGACATGTTGTTCCCATGACAGAAAGAGAGTCAACGTGCCGAGGAGGGAGGTGAGAAAGACGGAACCCTGTTGATATGGCTCTGCTCCTAAAACCGTCTACCTCTGAGTTTCTTGCTGTGAGGTAACAAGCACCCTAATTGCTTTATCCACTTTTTTGTTGTTGTTGGATCTCTGTTACTTACAGCTAAAATCATCCAACTGGTTCAAGCTATGAGCAGATTTCAATATGAATCGTTTTTCCCTCCTTCCTGCAGGAAACAAATGTTGACTTTACTTGGATAAATACAGTATTGTTCCAACCTGTGCCCCATATAATGCTTCATTTTTTTTTTTAAGATTTTATTTATTTATTTGACAGAGATCACAAGTAGGCAGAGAGGCAGAGAGAGAGAGAGGAGGAAGCAGGCTCCCTGCTGAGCAGAGAGTCCGATGTGGGGCTCGATCCCAGGACCCTGAGATCATGACCCGGGCTGAAGGCAATGGCTTTAACCCACTGAGCCACCCAGGCGCCCCTATAATGCTTCATTTTAAAGAGAAGGAAAGTACACACACACACACACACCCCCTGCTAAGTGCTTTAAAACAACAGTTTAGTGCTTTGCTCACATTTGAATTAACAGTTTGTAATGAATTTAGTAGTTGAATATGCTGAATAACAGACAATGTAATGCTAAATAACAATTAAGAGTAAGGTGGGTCTGTGGGGATTTATCTGAAAAGGTCTTCACTACATATTTTAAGTAGAAAAAAACACATTGCATACCTACATAGGCAATATATTATTTCACATTCGTGCACATGTATAAATGTATATATGCATATGTTATTTTTTCCTTTATATAGATCTGTAAATGAATAGAAGAAGTTCCAGAAAATTTAACAACAAATGGAAGGTGATAGTTACCTTTAGGAAAAAGCTAGATTGGAGGGTGTAAAAGTTTAAAAGCTGGATTGAGGGGTATAAAATGTTTAAAATTTTTACTCTGTATATTTAAGTAACATTTGAATTTTTACTGAAAGAATTTATTTATCTTTACCTATGGAATTAAAAGGTAAAAAATTTGCAGATCATAGTAAAATATTTATAATGGCTTTTAATCTGTGATTATTACTTTCCACTTAATCCACTAAACAACAAATATACAAATATACATATATAATTTGCTTTCTTTTATTAATATTTTGAACAATATATGGAGATCTGCTTTTTTTTGTTGTTTTCTTTTTTCTTTTTCTTTTTTTACTATTGAGCACTTACTCTTTTCCCCCTGCCCCCAACACACACTTACTAGGCCCACATGTCCCTTTCATGGACTTTTCTACTGCGCCTGGTCTGGGAAGGGTGGGTGTTGCCTGACTTCAGATTCCTGCTCTGGTCTCTAATCTGAAGCACCAAATCCCTGCTTCAACCAGAGAGTAAGGAGGCCCTTGCTCCTACAGTGTTTCTGTGAATGAGTCAAGGTAGGAAGAAAAGTTTGGAGTCAGAGGGGTGACAGGTGGGGCCCGAGGACCAAATTTTTTCCATGGTAGGACATGAGTCCTTTGTGGCTCAAGCTACACAACCTCAAGGCCTCTTTGGGTTTCTGCCTGCTCTCCAAGCCTGGCCTCAGGAGCCACCAATATCCTCCTGACCTCTTTGTTTAGATATAGCTGAGTTTCCTTCTCTTGCTTGCATGCAGCCAGGAACTGACAGATACAACCAATGTGACCTAGAATAGACATGTCTGTTTTTCGGTGTGAGCTGATCAGTAATCACCAGGAACATCCTATGGGAGAAGACTATTTTTGGACTATGAATGTCATCCACAACAAAGTTTTAATTTGTGATTTATACAGGAGCCAGTCAGCTCTGGGGCTTTCTCCGTTTAATCATAGCAATGATGATGCATTGTTCTTGTATATCCCTCAGGCTACTCTCACTTTTGATTACACAGAGAAGGAACAGAATCCTTAAAGACATAATGAATCAAGAGGTTTTTCACCTGGAGTTTGACTCTTAAAGAATTCTATTTGTGCCTTGCTTTACATTTGTAAATTGTGGACCTCTAGAACGGCTGTCAGTGGAATTTAGTTCCTGGAAGAAACTTAGTAATTATCTCAGAACATGCCTTCATTTTAAAGCTAAGAAACCGAAACCCTTAGTAAAGTGACATAACCCAAATCACATAGCTATTTAAAGGTAGAACTGTGCCTAGAATTTAAGTCTTCTGAATCCTTGTCCCTAGTTCTTTCTTGAGATGATGCTGTTGAAAGATTTTATGATAAAACAACAAAAAAGAAAGATGGAGTTTAAAAGCCACCTTTCTTTGAAAAACACTGTAAATATACTCATAATAATGTTTTTTTAGACTTCGGCTAAATAGTAATGAATGCCTTAGCATTTGCTTCACGTACCTCTTCTGTTGTGTGGTTAACAAATTTTAGGAAACTGCCTTAGATAAGAAATGGGAAAAAGTAAAACACATTTTAGATGATTCTCTTTTTCCCTACATTAATTCTACATTGCAAATATATTCTTTTCTTTAGCATATTCAAGGTATACATAAAAGGAAAACCCATTTCTGATATTTTACCTTTCTTCCTAGAAGTGTCACTATATCCTGGGGCCCGGCACCTCACAACTAACTGGGACAGTTTAAGCTTAAGCGCTCTGGGGATAGACTCCTTATCTCCAGGCTTTGCTCCTTCGCATTTTTTTAATGGGTGTGTCCTGCCTCCTGAATGAGATTCCTCCCTCAGAGGGCCTTCAGCAAATGAATTTTGATAGTTTAATATTCACTTAACAAACATGCACGGGGCATCTACAATACACCCTGAATTATGATGGGGATTGATAACCCAAGGAAGAGAAAGACCAACCCCTGGTCAGAGAACTCACTCTACTCAAGCATACATTTTAAGGTGACAAGTGATAAGAAGTTATATACACCCAAAATAAGGTACTGGTGTTCTTAAGAATGTATTATTTCCTTAAGACCCCAGATTAAGGCGCTCTGTTAAGAACTTGTAAGTAGGTTATACTTGGGCAGTCTGCAGAGGGCTCCACAGGAGTCTGTGAAGACAATTATGTTGGCAATTAAGACAAAATACATCTATGTCTATGGATAATGATGAAACCATCTCTAATATTACCAACTGGTCATTTAATTTTTGGCTTTGTTCCAAGACAGAAGGAGTACGTGTTTTCAAAAATGTGGATAAGAGAATGTTTTGAACAGATCAATGTGAGCCAAATGGTGGTAAATGAGCTGAAACCTCTGGGAAGATTGAAGGAGAATGGGATAAAAATTCTACAACAATATAGCTGATATGCCATATGCTTAAAATCGCCTTTGTCTTGGCAATGATACTGGAAGTTTCCATGTTTGTTATTGCCATATGAATAAATTCATTCTTTTGTTTGTTCATTCAACACTTTCATTATGAGCATAACTTTGTTCTATACACTGTTCTAGGCACCAGAGAAATGAGACAAATATGCCTGATTTTTTGGCTACATTTTTGTCTTCCTTGTTTACAGCACTTCAAACTGTTTCCCACACATTCACCACAAAGTCCAACAGCATTGGTGTAACATACAAGGCTCTGCTGGTTTCTCCAGCTCTTGAGATTCTTCTCTTTCTCTGAGTTCCAGCCATGCGGCACTCCCTCCAAATTCTGAAAACAAAGAAACGCAGTCCTGTCCAAACTTCAGATCTTTGTACATACTCTTCCCTCTGCT
>PISX010016575.1:0-46029 GCA_004024625.1 Mellivora capensis
CTCTGTTCCATTGGTCTATGTGTCTGTTTTGATGCCAGTACCATGCTGTCTTGGTGACCACAGCTTTGTAGTAAAGCTTGAAATCAGGTAATGAGATGCTACCAGTTTTATTTTTGTTTTTCAATATTTCCTTAGCGATTCGGGGTCTCTTCTGGTTCCATACAAATTTTAGGATTATTTGCTCCAGCTCTTGACTTGCTTCTGTGTCTTATCTCTTCAGGGCAACATGATCTAAACTCTGATACAGATTTGGCTTCATACCGCACTACTTCTTCATGTGTTATCTCTGAGAATCTCAGTGTAATACCCCTGTCTCTCTAATTAGGCTTCCTCTCTTTAACATGACACTGAGGCCTTCCACAACGATTGCAGACTTTATTCCATTTTTATAAGCATCCAACATTCAACAAATAAATGTGCCAGACACTATGCTATGTGCTTGAGAGAGGTCAGAGGTTAAAAATAAGGAGAAAAACCTCTCAGCCTCAGTGGAGTTTTCATTCTTGTTGGAGGTGACAGGCAATAACCAATAAACATAAAGAAAAAAAGCAGTAAACTATACAGCATGTTATAAGAAAAAGGTTAGTAACAACAACAAGAGAAGCTGAGGATAAGGGATAGTGTGGTGTGAGTTGCATTTTTGTGTAGCACGATCAGAGAAGCCTTCTGGGAGAAGGTTACAATGTAGGCCAATGTATAAAGGAAGTGGTGGTTCTCAAGGAACAGAATACCAGCATGACTAGGGAGAAGTGAGGAAGGGAGAGAGTGGTGGGAGTTCAGATGAGAGGTAGCAGATCTCTGATTCAGGACCTTTTAGGCTATTGTGAGAGTTTTGGCAGCTTTTACTTTAAGGGAAATGTGTGGATGGCTAGGCATGACTTTGAAAAATCATTTAGACATCCAAGCAAAGCTATCTGGTGGAAAGCTAAATATATCCATATAGTTTAGGAGATACATCTATGCTTGGGATATATTTGGGGAATTACCAGTTTTAGGAAACACCATCACTATACTAATTTTCTTAATTTCATCACAAAATCCCTATACTTACTTCCCAAATCTGTGTTTTTTCCTTTATGTCTATATTTTCTGCTTTGTTTTCAACTTGTACTTGCTTTTAGCAGGAAGCCTCTATTTATTGTTCTGTGCTTGATTCTTGTTTAATCATCTTTAAATATATTCACCAAATATTTACTGATCACTTTATATGTGTGAGGGACTTCCTGGAAATCAGGGATCCAATAACTTAAAGAGAAACAAGATTCTTGCCTTCTTGTAACTGACATTCTAATGAGGAAAAAGGTAATAAAAATAGACACTTCTAACACAGATCACCACTTCTTCCTTCTCAATACAATTTCTTCAGTTTGCCATCAGCTTTAAGTTTTCATCTTATCTCAGCCTCTTTTTCAGTCCCCTTTGCTAGTACCCAGATCTTCTCTCCATCCTCTTAATATTAGAGAACTCCAAGCCTTGCTCTTCCTGTCTTTTCTTTCCTCCATGTACCATTACTCTCTTAATGTCATTAAGTCTCATACCTGGAAATGCCACTTGCAGTCCTCTGACTCCCATAATCATACTTTCAGGCCAGATCACTCCTCCAAGTTCCAGACTCATTTTCAACAGTCAATTTCACATCTCTACTTGGATGGTCAAAGGACTTCTCAAACTCATTATGTCCAAAACTAAATAGCTGATCCTCCCCTTCAGACCTGCCCCCAAAATCACCTTCTTCATTTCTGTTAATGGCAAAAATACCTTTTCTCAGGCTACAAACAGAGTCATTTTTCACTTGTTTCTTTAATTCATGCATTACTTCCAATCACTGGGAAATCCTGCTGCCTGCACCTTCAAAATATATCCAGAATCCCACTAATTCTCAGTACCTCCACTGCTAACCACCTGTTCCACGTACCCATCCAATGCAACTTCAGTTACTACAATAGCCTCCTACCTGGGCTCAGTACTTCTCCCTGAAGCTCCCACCTCTTTTTCTCAACAAGTCACCACAGTGTCTCTCTTACACTGTAAGTCCAATCATGTCAACTCTGTGCTTGACACCTTGTAGTAGTTCCCCATTTGCTTCAAAGTAAAAGCCAAAGTTCACACAAGGCCATCAAAGCCCTAAATAATCTCATAAGAAGTCTCCGCCCCACTGATCTCAGGCATTACTCTCCCCATCACTCACTTTACTGCACAGACCTGACCCCTGGCTCATCCTCATACCCATCAGGTCCTCTCTGGCATCAGAATCACTGACTGGACATCCTCTGCCCAGAATACTCTGGGTAAGAGATCGTAGTGGCAATCTCTTACCATCCTCAAGTCTTCCTTCAAACATTACCTGGAACTCTCAATTCTTCTACCCTGCTTTTATTTCTTTTAAAAAAATTAAACCAAAGTTAAAAGCATTCTAATATAGTATATAACTTATTCACTTAGTTTTAGTTTTACTATCTCCCCATAATAGAATGTAAGCTTCATGAGGAATTTCACCTATTTTTTCACTTTGACAACAATGCCTAGAGAAGTGCCAGGCACATAATGGGTACTCAATACGTATTTATTGAATGAATAAATGAAAGAAGAGTACAAATAAATGCTTCAAATTACATATTTTACAAGCGCTATGGAAGAAGCAAACAAGGGGCTGTGATACACATGGACCTATTTTATTTTTTACTTTTTATTTTTTTTTAATTTATTTTTTTTTCATTTTTTTTAATTTTTATTTTTTATTAACATGGACCTATTTTAAACAAGTTTTTTAGGGAAGGTCCGGCATAGAGATGACACATGATAAGAGAGATGCAGTGTCCAATACAAGGGTGTAGGAGACAGGTGTGGGGACTTGTAAGTGGAAGAGGGAATTGTAAGGGAAAGCAGAGGGACAACAAGTATTCAAAGAATTCCATCTACATGATGAACTTGAAAAAAAAAACCTGTAACTATTAGAAAGTGCTGAATTCGCCATCTACTTGTAAAGTCACCTTCTGTCTTCAATGATAAAATGTGTCAAATTATATTAAAAATTAGTTCAATGTGGCACACATTCCATACACTTATTAGCGTTTGTACAGCGTACTTGCTGCCAGAACTGGCTAAGTAATTTGCAGGGCCTCTTGTTCAAAAAGTGAAGAATTCCAGAAAGTGATGGCAGATGATTAAACCAATGCAGGACCATTTTGATCTCACTGGCCACATATCTGTGAAGCTGATCCTCTCCCCTTGCAGCCTTTTATGTTTACCTTTCATAACAGCAACATTGTGATACACCTGCCTGACTATTGTTCAACATCACAGAGAAACTCTGAGGTGAGTATATCCCACCTCAATGCAACTAAATATCTCCTCAAGGCAATGTATCTGGAGCCAGATAACCTAAAATATCCACTGCCACTCTGTGTACCCTGACATGAAGGAAAGTGTGAGGAAGGGAAAGATAGAATGGAAAGAGAAAGGAGTCTTAAACAATTTCAGTTTAAAATTCAGTTTAAATACCTTATATTTGGGACGCCTGGGTGGCTCAGTTGGTTAAGCGGCTGCCTTTGGCTCAGGTCGTGATCCCAGCGTCCTGGGATCGAGTCCCACATCGGGCTCCTTGCTCGGCAGGGAGCCTGCTTCTCCCTCTGCCTCTGCCTGTGCTCGCTCTCTCTCTCTCCCTCTCTCTCTGACAAATAAATAAATTAACAAAAAAAAAAAAAATAAATACCTTATATTTGCAAATTTACCAGGACACATGACTATTTAGGACATTTCTTGAGCCTCTGCTGAAGCTTAGTCTGGGTTTCTACAAGTGAAGAACACTGAGGCAAAATCTTGTAGCTTCACAGTAAACCCACATCTGAGTGTGGGCCTGGGTCATAGCCACATGCCAAGATTCCAAGAAACACAGATGTTTCCACAGCAGAAGGGATTTTGTTACCACCCACTTTGGGGCCACTACTCTTTCCATGTTACTTCCCAATGACCCAGTAAGTTAAGATTCTATTCACTGTTCTTTTAGGAGCCAGAAGAAAAAAAGAGAGAGATTAAGTCAACAGTCTGAGGAAGGCTTCCTAATCCCATCACTTCCAGAATCTCTCTGGAAATCTGATTTGCATCCAGATCATGGAAGTTGGCTGGGTGCTAATGCCATGGTCAGTTGATGAAATGCAATTGTATGGTCTGGTGTTGTTCTTTACATATCTTGCAGCCTGAAATATTTTCACAGGCCCTCAGAGGTAGAGTTAGCATAAATTTTCTTACCACTTATAGCTTGTTTATCATAGGACTTTTTGACACTTGACACTGAAACACCAAGGCAGCGGTGAGCATAACACTGCAAAACTCATGGTTTGCCTCAGAAAATATCAATTACTAAATTTCACTACCATCAAATTCAATCAAGTTTCACATCTCCAATATCACAGGGGTTTGGGTTGAGGGACTTCCTGTAGAAGTCCTGAAAATCCTATCTCCCCCAAATTTACCATCATATCCATATACTCTTTTATGATCTTTTTTCCATTTTATTTTATTTCTTTTCAGTGTTCCAGTATTCATTGTTTATGCACCACACCCAGTGCTCCATGCAATACATGCCCTCCATAATACCCATGACCAGACTCACCCAACCCCCCACCCTCTCCCCTCCAAAACCCTCAGTTTGTTCTCAGAATCCACAGTCTCTCATGGTTTGCCTCCCCCTCCAATTTCTTTTTATGGTCTTCTAACTAAAAGACTGACTCAGAGGTGAAGATTGTACAATTTGCTCTTTCCTGCAAGGGCTCAATGGTGAAGAATAATATTTTGTTTTATTTATCAAATTGGATTCGTGATACACTCCTGACACGAGCATCAACAAGAACACCTTGTTCACAGAGCTATACTGCTAATAAGCAATTGATTTGTTTTTTTTCAATCTGGTGAAAATGAAACCAATTCCTGGAAGTGTTCTAATTACCCAGCTCAATCTCCTGATGCCCTTGGTAAATGGCTTCCTCTATAGTTCTCATTTGAATGAGATCCCGATTTTTCATCCACGCAAAATACTCAATAAGAAACCCTTTAACTTCGCAAGAGAAAAACAATAAAATCATTGGTTACCACTTTTAAAACATATAATTAACTATCTAATATGTCTCATCAAGTTGCTATGCTGAGCTAAGTGTAATGCCCTTATTGGTTCCTAAATTGTAGGTTTCTCTCTCTGTCTGCCATTCATCATTACCCTTTGTCACCTTATTTGTTCTAGCCAATTTAATTCATTGATCTTCATTGTAAAGGCTATAATACTGCCAGTAATTTGGTACTTTCACAAGTTAGGTGAATACATGTTAACTGATATCACTGTCAGCTTTATGGTTGAGAATGTATGTTACAACCTTTCCATTCTGGCTATGACTGTTGAGGCAGGGCTAGAAGGATGAACAAAAAAAGTCTGAGATCCATACCTTCCAAATAGGTTGGCACTCTGGAAATGTGCTATTTTGCTTAAAGTGCTTGAAAACATGAATTTAATTTTGGTTAAATCAGCATTCAACCAACATTTTCTGAGCACCTACAAACAGCCATGTCTCTTGCTCAGAAGTAGTTTACAATTTAGTAGTGCTGATTGTAAAATATGATTTAAAAAAAAAAAACCCTAAATGTTCAAGTACTATCGTTAAATTGCAAACCACACTGAGATTGGGATCCTTAAATTATATTCTTGAGTACCAGTCATTAGTGCCAGTTAACACAGCCCAAAATATCAAGACTAAGATGCTGTAACATCAGAAGAACTCTCTGAAATCCAGTATTCACCACCATTACAATAGAGCCAACTATCTACTCCAGGAACCAGAGCTCACAAGGGAGGGAAGGAGGGAGGAGGGAAGGAAGGAAGGGAGAAAGAAAGAGGGGGGAGGGAAAAGAAGGAATGGAAGGAAGGGAAGGAAGAAGAAAAAGGAAGGGAAGGAAGAAAGAAGGAAGAGAGGAAGGGAGGGTAGAAAGAAATATTTTTTCCCTTAGAGCTAGTCCTTTTGTGAAAAGGCACTGGATTTTCTCTTTTCTTTTTTAAGATTTTATTAATTTATCTGAGAGAGAGAGAGTGAGAGAGAGATTGAGAGCAGAGAGAGGAGCAGAGAGAGAGAGAAAAAGAAAAAATCTCCAGGAGACTCAGTGTTAAGCACAGAGCCTGACATGGGGCTCGATCCCTCAACCCTGAGATCATGACCTGAGCTGAAACCAAGAGTTAGTGCTTAACAGACTGAGCCATCAGGTGCCCCAGTCACTGGATTTCCTTAACAATTTTTAATATCTTCCTTACCAAAGCTTTTAACTAACACCAAACATTCTGTTTTCCTGATTTGTAAAAATAATGTCTAAGATAAAATTCCTTGAAGCTAACAGTGGCATCTTGCTCATGTTTTTTGGAAATTACAGCAGAAGACTGTTAGAGACTAAAGAAAAATGTTGATTTTTTTAATCTTAAGAAAGCCAAGTAGGTTTCAAATTTAATGTGCAGTGAGATATTTTTAGCAAGAAGGATGGTATCAGCAAACTAAGGAAATCATATTTTGGATTTTTGTTATGTCCTCTTGAAAGGGAAAATCCTAGGATATTAAAAACCTGGAATGTTCTTCCTTCTAAATGGCATTTTTTTCATATTTCTCTTTAATCCTGAAAACACAGTTCCATTTCTTCATATGGCCGTCTTTATTGTTCTTTTTTCTTAATATCATTTTTCTATTTCTTGATTTTTATAGATTATTTGTTTTAAAAATTTGTCTTACAGTGAGAGATAACCACTATAATACTGGGTATAACCTGGGAAATGGGAATGTAAGTATTCCATATTTAACAGAAAAAAAAAAAAACCCTTGAAGTTCTTTTTCAAAACTTCAGGTCTTCAGAAATTCAGAATTCATAAAATGACAGAAATTATGGGCTAAATATTGCCACAATACAATTGCTACCTCCCTCCTCTTTTGTGTTGTCTAATTAATATTCTGCCACATAAATAACCCTGGGGAGGACCATAGTTTGATCAATAAGGTTTGGAAGGAATTTGGTGAAACTAAAAATTACATGATACCAGAAAACTATTTATTTCAGCCATCCACAGATCTCAGAAAAATAACTATATTGGCACTTTCAGTAATCACCTATTAAAATGTAAGCTCCCTAAGGTTTATTCATTTTTATGTTTCCCATGCCTAGCATGGTACTGGGCACATATTTGATGCTCAAAAATGTTAATAAATAAATTGATCTAAAGGGATGTAATGGACTTTAGAGAAAATATTCTCATCTTATACGAGATGCTAAGAATCCATAATATGGTAAAAGCAACTTATTCAACATATAATTAGTGAATGATTTTTAGGAGTCTGGCACAGTTCCAGTTGCAGGGGACACAGCAATGAACAAGTCATATAAAAACCCTGCTGTTATAGAGCTTACACGCCAGTAGGGGGGAGATAAAAGGTAATATCTGTCATGTTAAAGTTCAGCAGAATTGGTAGGATCATGAATGACCGTGATTGCTTTTCTCTATTCAACATTTATTCATCCAGTTATGTATTCATCCAGGCAAGTATGCATTGTGACTGCTTTGTGTTAGGCACTGTGCAATGTTCCAGACAGTCTTGGCTGAAAAGAGACAGACCTATGCTTAGAAAGGTCACGGGCTGTTAGGAAAGTAGTTGTGGTACATGACACTAAAATGATTACAAGAAGGTGTTTATCTGCCATAATGAAGCTATATGCAAGGTATTGTAGAAATGTGGGAACTGGACGGAGATTTGAAGTGGAAGTTTGTTTTAAAGGAAGACTTGCAGAGCAAGTGGAAGGAAAATGGAGCTGGAAGTGAGTGGGGAGCCTGAAAATAAAGGGAACAGCATATTCTAAAAGTGTGAGTCATTAGAGAACTTGATAGGCTTTGTAAATACAAAAGGGATATAAAAGAGAATCAGATAAGAAAAGGCAGCCAAACAGGTTCAGATTTAGCATTTGCACTTTCAAATTGCACAAGTTACTTTACCTCTCTAAAACTCACCCTGGTGGTGGGTATTATGGAGGGCATGTATTGCATGGAGCACTGGGTGTGATGCATAAACAATGAATTTTGGAACACTGAAATAAAATAAAATTAAATAAAATTTTTAAAAAGTTAAAAATTTAAAAAAAAGAAACCCCACCCTCCTCACCTGCAAAGTTGGGATTACTATGCCTCTTCACAAGATCATTGTGATGAGTAAATAAAACACAGTATTTCCTATTTCAAGCATAGTACCTAAAATATAGTAAGTGCTCAGTAAATGTTAATTCATTTATCTTTCCTTCCTAACATTAAGGAAATTACTGTAGAAATTTTATCATAATGACATGGCATCTGACTAGAAGGTAGCATTTTTGAGGATACTCTTGAAGGAAGCAGTATTTAGGAGAAGGAGATCATTTGCAAGAACAAAAATGAATGTTTGAACTCATACTGGAAATTGAGAGAAAGATGTGAAGACTGCAAATATCCAAGAGGCAGAATGGCAGAACCCTAAATAGCAATCAATTTCTTTGGGAAAATGAAAGAGATGTGGGGTCTAGAGAAATCTCAAAGCAGGATACTTAGGAAAATTGATTGATGGTAGAAAATATAGACAGTGGGTTTAGAAGACAGACATTTTGAGGTCAGTCCTGGGAAAGCTGAGTTTCAGGAGCCCATGGGACATCCATATGGAGTCAATATGAACATAACCTATAAATATCTGGAGTGCCAAAAAAAATTATACTTTTTTATCTAGATACTAAGCATCTAGATACCTAGATTTTGCAATTATTAGGTGAAAGTAAAAGTCTAAGGCCTAGATAGGATCACCAAGGAAATGTTTTCATTACAGCTGACCCTTGAAGAACATGGGTTTGAAGTGCATGGGTTCCCTTCCACATGGATTTTTTTTAATAGTGCAATACTCTAAGTGTATTTTCTCTTCTTCATAATTTTCTTAATAACATTTGCTTTTCTCTAACTTACAGTATTGTCAGAATACAGTAGATGATACATATGTCATACAAAATATGGGTTAATCAGCCTTTTACGCTATCAATAGTCTTTTGATCAATGATAGGTTATTACTAGTAAAGTTTGGAGGGATTCAAAAGTTATACATGGACTTTGGACTGCACGGGGGTCAGTGCCCAACTCCTACATTGTTCAAAGGTCAACTGTATTTTCCAACTCCCACAAGTGAAACAGTATTCTCTTTATGCCTAATTATGTTGAATTTATGCTATGATTTTAGTTGGATGTATTATAAAACCAGAAACACTTACTTAATAAAATGGGTTAAATTTGTTGGATAACAGGAAGTCTACTCACAACTTCCTGCAATCCTTTCCTTCACCCTCAGTCTATGCCCATGGAGAAATGCTACTGTATGTTTGTTACCTTGAGAACATTTTATTAGTCCGTGTTTTGAAAGTACAAGTCAAGAAGAATGTGGTTGGCTGGCCTTCCTACCATTCAAAGCACTAACAGGGCTGGACACCAGAGCCCCTCTTGTTCTCTATGGCTTTTTCTCCTTTCTCTCTTCTCCCTTCCAGCTGACTGAACTGAAGGCAGAGGCTTGTGAAAGGTGTATCAAATAAGAAAGGCATGGGATGGTTGCCAGACCTACTCCCCTACTCACTTCTGAGCTCCCTTCTGCCTTCAAGTGATGAGTGCAATCTGGACTAGGAATTCCTTGCAAAAACTGTATGAGAACAAAGATTTTAGTTTGAGATTGGTTTAGGGTTAAGCACAATAGATATTCTGACTGACTTTCATTCTGGTGCTGGAGCTTATATAGACTAAGCAAGGAAGTAATCCAGAGTTGCTGCCAAACTCCCTTGAATTGGGCAATGCTCAGTAAATAACACCATGTACTTTGACTTGTTTTTCTTCTAGGGGAATAAGTTGAAAAAGAAATTCAGAGAGTCCTAAGTCTGTGAACCAGTTTCATCCCAGTATAACCCTAATGCCCCCTTTCCCAATGGAACTGTGGATGGGTTCATCCAAATTGTCCATCCCGATCTTTATATTTACAATTTCAGTGGATATTTTTTATTTGTACACATGTAAGATGCATATAGTGAGAAACTATGACATCATGCCCAAGTTCAAGATAGAATTAGTTTAAAAGAAAGCTGAAATTGAGAGTACTATAATCAGATTGCTACTTTGGACTATGTCAATTACCGCAGGTTCTTCAGGTTCATGTCACAAATCATTATCCTCCACAAACTATCCTTGACTTAAAAACAGAAAGTTACATGTTGCATTCTTGATTTCAACACTCACCCTTGGACTGTAATAAATTGGACTAAAAGTGAATGCTCTGAATTTGGAAGCACATTTTTGCCTGAAGGAAAAAAAAAACAAACCTCCAAATACTTAAACATGGTACATGGTAAAAATTCCAGTCTCAACTCCTTTTTCTTGAGTTGGAATAAACATTTCAACCAGTGGAGAACCTAAAATTGGAGGTCAGATTCTTATGTTCATATTCCAATAAGACTATCAAGTCTATACTATTGCTGCCCCTTCTCTTTTGAATATTGTCCCCATTCTATGCTCTATTATCCCCAGCTAAGTAACTAGAGAAAAATGAAGCCCAGACTTTCATTTTAATCGCTCAATGAAAAAAAAAAAAAAAATTCCCCAAATCGGTGTGTAAGGAAAACATACAAAAATAGAAGTAAACTTCTTGAGCTTTCATTGTTATTTCTAAAATAATTAGTTTCAGAAGAAATGCTGACACCAATTCTAAATGTAAGTTCACATTCAATTTTAGACAAGTGGGATGAAATAATGGTCATAGCTAACGGCTAATATGTGTGGAGTGTTACCATATGCTAAGGGGTGTTCTCATGCTTTGAATCCACTTATCTCACTTAACCTTTAACAACCAGGTGATGGTAGCTATAGTTACCATCTCCATTTACAGATGAGGAAATTGAGGCACAGAGAAGTTAAATAAGATACTGGTGGTTTACAAAACTGGTTGTTTTTGAGCAGTCTGACACTTAAAGCTACACTCAAATTATTTTAAGTTATATATCTATAAAAAATCCTAGAATTTATCTAATTTCATCTCATTTGGAATTTTTATTATTCCCTTGAGGCAGCTTTTCACTGGTTTAAATAGTGAAACCTTAAGAACAGAGACATTGAGAAATAATTCATCTTGTAGATTCTAACAGTGAAAGTTGCAAAGCATGAATTTCAATAACCCAGATATTTTCGTCTCAGGATTCCTTTATATTCTTAAAAATCATTGAAGATACCAAAGCACATTTATTTATATAGGCCATATTATTTAGCATGCCAGAAATACAAATTGAGAGAAGTTTAAAACTCAAGAATACACACGCACACATTCCATTAGTGGCAGAGCAATGACAGTACCACATCAGGCAGCCACTGGAAAACTCCACCATGTACTTGTGAGAGAATGAGAGTAACAAGGGGAAGTAACATTTTAGGATTATTCTGAAGAGAATTTGGTCTCATGAATCCTCTGAAAGGACAATTTGAGAATGGCTGATCAAAAAGGCATGGTTCTTATTCTTGCTCTTTGCCTTGATAAATGCAATTAAATTACTGATCAAAAATTACTGATCAAAAAAGGAAAATATCCTACAAGATTATGATGTGGGTGATGGGGTTAAAATTGATCTTCTGATATCTTTTGGTCATTCTTTTTTTTTTTTAAAGATTTTATTTATTTATTTGTCAGAGAGCGAGCAAGAGAGCACAGGCAGACAGAGTGGCAGGCGGAGGCAGAGGGAGAAGCAGGCTCCCTGCCGAGCAAGGAGCCCGATGTGGGACTCGATCCCAGGACGCTGGGATCATGACCTGAGCCGAAGGCAGCTGCTCAACCCACTGAGCCACCCAGGCGTCCCTTGGTCATTCTTTCAGGATACAAATGCCTGACCCTAGTAGCTGGTTCAGGATGAAATATATTAGTTCACCATCAAACCATCAAGTGCACAGACGCCTACAGCTGCTGTCAAGTGACTATTAGCAAGGGGGCTTCATTGATCATATTGAAGTGGTGAGGTGACAAGGAATCAATATCCATCTCTCTCAGCATGCCCTCTGTAGACATCAGGGCTATATTTGAGGTGGAGTTGTGTTCATGCCTGGCTCTATCCAATGAAGCCAGGGATGGCAAGAGCTGGAGTTAAGCCACAATCAACCAGAGTGGAGAACCAGATGCTACGGAGGGAGACTCAACGTGTCTACTATCGTCAGTCTAAGGGATGATCTAGAGGTAACATTAGATCTGGGGACTAAAAATTAGGGCTTAAATTATTCGTAAATAGGGTCAGATAAGGCAGGTCTAGAAAAAGTGAGGAGGATAAGTTACAAATAAGTGTGGTACATTCTCGGATGACTTTTATCAGCTAGTGCCTTGCTCTCTGTGCAGTTAAGAGCAGGGTTCATTTCATGATGTAGAAAGTGAGTGACTGACTTAAATGAATGCTAAGGTCTCATTCTGCTATTAACCAAAAACAAACAGAACAAAGAACCCCAATTCAATGAGTACTTCCTACTTTGACCAAATCATTTTGCTACTTACAATTAAAAGTAACATCAATATTACTTTCACTTTTTTTTCTTAAGATTTTGTTTATTTATTTGACAGGCAGAGATCACAAGTAGGCAGAGAGGCAGGCAGAGAGAGAAGAGGAAGCAGACTCCCCGTTGAGCAGAAAGCCCAATGCGCGGCTCCACCCCAGGACCCTGGGATCATGACCTGAGCACCCAGGCGCCCCTACTTTCACTTTTAAACCATGTACATGTAGGGCTATCACAGAACAAGAAATGTTTTCATTTTAAAACTGTGTTGTCATTTTGCCTTTAATCAATTCAGACAAACAAGCATGCACGCATTCCAAAAGCTTGGAATTTTTGCATCAGAGTAAATTCAAGGATTAGCTTAAAAGTTCACCATTTCTAAATTAGATCACTTAATTATATTTATTTGTTTTTCTATTTCTGTAATTTCAGCTTACAAAAAGAGTGCTGTATGAAAGAAAAAGTAATGGAATTGATGTTTTCCAAGTTTCATTCCCAACACCCCATTAAATGTATACATATAAATGCATCTTCCTGAAACTGCCATGTTACCCTGTTCTTTCTCAAGCACTCACCTTTAGGTCAATGAGCCTCTGCAGAGAAGATTTATATGACAGCATGACCTTTATGAAACAGCAGAGGCACCATTGTATTAGCAATCAGTGAATCCTAAAACAGAAGCAAACATGTTGATTAGATGTCTGTCATTCCCAAAAGCCCCCATTGACAGTTTCCTGGAGTTCAGAGACAAATAAGCACATGCCACAATTTTACATTAAAAGGTTTTACTGCAGGACCTTGAGGAAGCAATTTACTATGTAGCAAGTTATGCTTGCTTCTCTTGGACTTCCCTATAGATAAAATTAGACACATGTATTTGGAAGAGGCCAAAGGGGAATGGATAGACATTTCCCAGCAATGCTCAAGTAGCAACGTTTACATTTCTGCCACCCAGGAATATCTCTGACGGAAGAGACAGAGCTTCAGAACATCAACAGAAGAAACTTTGCTGGGCATGGCTGAGTTGCTCCCTGCACTTGATCTCCTTGCCAAAAACTACATCCTCATCTATCAAAACATACCAGATTATGTGTCTGTCACCTGAAAATTATTCCAGCCAAATATCCTGACCATTAGATAAGATTCAATCCACAAGAGGACGCTCTGCATTTAACAGTTCTTTGAGTTCTATACCCTGATAACGCAAGATTTTTTTTTTAAGATTTATTTATTTATTTGAGATAGAGAGAAGGAGCAAAAGAGAAAGCATGAGCAGGGAGCAGAGGGAAAGGGACAAGCAGTCTCCCCGCTGAGCAGGGAACTCAGTCCCAGGACGCCGGATCATGATGAGCCGAAGGCTGATGCTTCACTGACTGAGCCACCCAGGCGCCCCCTGATATGCAAGTTTTAACCTTACTTTAACTCCTGTTCCAAGTGGAAACTCTCAAAACACTATTCTTAAGGAGAAAATAGATAAATTTGCCCTTTTAGTTCTGAATTTAGAAAATTTCAAAAGGCAAGAAATGTTTTTTAAAGGATCTACCCAAAACCCAGTGTTACCATGCCTACTGGTAAAGGCAATGTAATATGCAGAATACTAGAACAGATGCCCTCAATGTCTCTTCCTCTTCAGAGGGGCTCAACCACACCAGTGGCAACTCTGCTCTGAAACTGTCAACAGAAGGCACGTGTGGTGGTTGATGGTGCCCTTGGCCAAGACCACTCAGAAAAGAGAGCCTCTGAAAAAAGATCCTTCCACTCTTGTCCTGATGTTAAAATGTTTGAAAACTATAGACTTCTGTTTGTTACCAACGTAGAAGCTGATTTTATGTTTAAGCTTGTCTCTTGCTTTAACAAGGCAATCTTAGAATGACTTGAAAAGGCAACAATGATGTTAAAGTTCCAGAAGCATCCCCATAAACACTAGCAAAAGAAAAAGACAAGTTGAAAATTCAGATGGCACAGAATATTCCATTTCTGTTACAGGAGCCCTTGAATTGCCATTACAGGCTTTTTAAATATTTTGCTATTCACCAAGGTCACCTTCAGAAAAAAAGGATGTGTTTCTGCTTCTCATGATTGTTCCAGACATTGTAGCTATATAAAATAGGAAAGCTATTTAAAACTAGTTGTTCACTGGAACATTATTTTCAGTCACATACTTTTTTAAAAAAGATTTTTTATTTATTTATTTAAGAGAGAGACAATGAGAGAGAGCATGAGAGGGGAGAAGGTCAGAGGGAGAAGCAGACTCCCCATGGAGCAGGGAGCCCGATGCGGGACTCGATCCTGGGACTCCAGGATCATGACCTGAGCCGAAGGCAGAGGCTTTAACCCACTGAGCCACCCAGGAGCCCCTCAGTCACATACTTTTATAACCAGGTATGGAAGTAATAAAGAAACAGGTGATAGACTCTATCAACAATGGTATTTGACAACTACTCAAGTAAGAGTTAAATTCTAGCTATTTCTTGAAATTCTTTATTCCTATGAAATATCCCACAATGTATGAATTACCTCATGTTTTTAAAATATCAGGATAGTTTTCATTAAACACAAATAAACCTCCCTTGGCTCCTATATTCCACATCAGCTCACATTTTTTATCCTACTTCCCTCTTACACCCCCTCCCAAAATCAAAAGCATTGTCCACACACTGTGTCTCCTCTCCATCTTGCTTTCACTTTTCAGCACATACTGTCCTGGTCTGTAACACCACAACTCCACTGCAACCGTTCTTCCCAAGATGGTTGATGACCCAGCCACTAAATTAGGGAACACATTTGTCCACATACTATTTGATGTTAGCAGCATCTGGCAAAAATAGACATTCATTCCTCCTTTGAACATTCTTGCTCTTGAAATCAGTGCTACAACACTTCCTGGGTTTCCTCCTAACATTCTGGCCACTCCTTCCCAGATTCCTTGACAGGTTTCTCCTCCTTTACCACAATTCCACAGAGAGAAATGTTTGGGCAGTCCTTCACAGGCCCTCTCACTTTCCTCTATCAACACTCTCCCAAGCAGGTTGCTTCCAGAACTATCTATACACTGACTTCAGATTACATCTCCACTCTACACTTGTCCTTGAGTCCCAGACTCACAGGTAAATAGGCAGATAAATGATATATAGGCAGATAAAGGATAGATGATGGATAGACATAAGATAGATAGAGAGATAGATAATAGATAGAAGATAGATAGATGATAGTGACAGAGGAATTCACATCTCCATTTAGATGTCTAACAGACATCTCAAATCTCAAATCTAGAAATTCCAAAGTAACAAGTCCAAAATGGAACTCGCCCATACCATCCAAATCTCGAAACTTGTTTCTCTCTCAATAGCACTATCAGATAATCATTCAATCCAGAAAAAGTGTCATTTTGTTTACCTCTTTTCCCTTATGTGCTTCCAAATTCAGAGCATTCACTTTAGTCCAATTTATTACAGTCCAAGGGTGAGTGTTGAAATCAAGAATGCAACATGTAACTTTCTGTTTTTAAGTCAAGGATAGTTTGTGGAGGATAATGATTTGTGACATGAACCTGAAGAACCTTATTTTTTATATTTTGTCAATAATGAATCCTATCATACCATCTCCAAAAGTATCTCTCTACTTCATGCACTTCTTTTTCCATTACTACCACCCTAACCAAACCCCCAATGTATCTGGCTTGAACTTAAATGAAAAATAAACAATAGAATCTTAAGAGTTACCCCTGTCTCTACTTATTTTTAACCATAAATCTGATCATGTCACTCTTTTGTTTATAAACTTTTCATTGTTTTCCATTACACCTAGAATAAAATCCCAACTCCTCATCATGAATCAAGATTCTGCATGATTGAGGCTCTGCCTCACCCCATGCCATTTCTCCCCACTTGTTATCTTCTAACCATATTGGCCTTCTTTCTTGATTTCTAGAATATGATTTTTCCTGACTCATGGCTTTTGCCACTGATGCTGTCTTTGCCTGGAATCTTCTATCCACAACCATTCTAAAAGATATATATTAATTACAGTTATTTTATCATATATCCATTTATGAATTGCAAATGGACAGTAAGTCCCATAAAGGAAGTATTCATGTCTATTTCGTCCTCATGATATGTTCACAGTAGGCCCTTAGTGCCTGGCACAGAATAGACAATCAATGTTCACTTAATTCCTTAATAATTTAATTCATGTAGCATAAAGCAGTAGGATTTTATACTAAATTGGATGTACTCTTTCCATTATTCTTCTTCTTTCTTGTGTTATTGATTTAATGTGCCATATGCTGGAAAGTATACCAGTTCAGCTATACTAGAAAATGTGACTCAATCATATGAAAAATAGATACAACATCATCATAGGTCCTTTCTTTAACTTACCTGTGGCTTTTGGAAAATAGAATAGCTGAAGATAAATTGACTTAATATCATATAGATAAAAAACACTGAATCAACAATCATTAAGAACAGTTACAGGATATAGGGAGTACTTAAGTGTTTATCATATAATGATGTGTCATGTGATACACTTGATAGCATATTAAAATATCCAAAAATCAGAGTCTGTCTTTTGAGGAGTTGAAAATAGAACTACATATATATTTTTTCAGAATATAAAACAAATAATAGAATCAAGGTATTTAAAATATTTAATGAAATAGTGAAGGAGGAGACTATGAGTGGAGAATGTTAAATCTCCTAATTCTGTTTTTAAGAAAGATAAAGAATTTCAGATAGTAGATGAAATGAAAAAGGTAGTTTTATTGAGAAGAATAAAACATTGTAGGAATAGAATGAAACAATCTAGAAGACATCATCAGAGGGATGATTAGACATTGTAGTTAAATAACTACTACCAAAAAAATAACAAGGAGGTCAACACCGAAGAGTAAATAATTCAGTGGAGCCAAGTAAAGAGCATAGGTCCAAAGGGTTAAAATCCTTCTCTGATCTACATGGCATAATATCTATTGTACAGTTAATAGATCAAAAGATGCTTCCATCAGCCTAGGGTTCTCTCTCTCCCTCATACTGAGACATAGTGATATTTCCTATATGAAGACCATGGCTCCAATCCACCACATTAATGCCAGATATATGTATACATCAAATATACAAATCTCGTGAGAGTATTGTCAGACCACAATTCTATATAATTTCTTTTCTTTCTTTCTTTCTTTTTATTTATTTTTAAAGCTTTTATTTATTCATTTGACAGAGAGACAGCGAGAGAGGGAGTATAAGCAGGGGGGAGTGGCAGAGGGAGGAGCAATCTTCCCACAGTGCAGGGAGCCCAATGCAGGGCTTGATCCCAGGACCCTGGGATCATGACCAGAGCCAAAGGCAAATAGTTAACGACTGAGCCACCCAGGTACCCCAATTTCTTTTTTTAAAGATTGTATTTATTTATTTATTTATTTATTTATTTATTTATTTATTTACTTGAGAGAGACAGAACATGAGTTCAGGGAGTGGTACAGAGGGAGAGGGAAAAGCAGGCTCCCCACTGAGGAGGGAGCCCAGTGTGGGGCTCCATCTCAGGATCCTCGGATCATGACCTGAGCCAAAGGCAGACTCTTAACCAACTGAGCTACCCTGGGGACCTCTACATAGTTTCAACACCCAGGCCCACCAGTCTGTTCAGAGCCCTTCTCCATGGTTGTTTTGGTGTGATTTTATTCACCTGAAGTTAAAACATATAACAAAATAGGCAAAAAATCTTAAGATACTGAAAGAAAAACACAGAGAATTGGAACGATTAGTTTTGGATTACTATAAATACTAATTATTACTAATATCAAACTACCATTACATTGGCTATTGTCACTTCACGCTGCTGTTTTTCCGGACTACTTATCCAATACCATGGCAATAATTACATGGTACATCCAGTACTTTCAAAACAAAAACAAAACAAAACAATGAAAACTTCATGGAAAATATTTATACTTGTTTCCGCTAGACTGATAGAACTTTCGATAAACCTATCACTTGTATGGAAAGTACCAGAAAAGTGGGGTGCCTGGGTGGCTCAGGTAGTTAAGTGTCTGACTCTTGATTTCAACCCAGGTCACAGTCTCAGGGTTGTGAGACTGAGCCCTGGGTCAGGCTCCATGCTCAGCGGGGAGTCTGCCTTGGATTCTCTCTCTCCCTCTGCCCCACTACCCCTCTCTAAAATAAATAAATAATCCAAAGAAAGAAAATTACCAGAAAAGAAAATAGTGTGTTTAATGAATATTATTTCTCATTATCTCTTAGAAAACAGTCATGTCTTACATTAAAAAAAAATGGCTAGGCTCTTATGGGACAGCTATAACATCTATTCACCTGGTTCTGCATTTTCTGCTTTGCTTGAAAAATATAAATAGAATATATCCATTCTCAGTGAGAACCCACTGGAGACTAAAATTGTTTTATAAAGGAAAACATAGGCTATTTTAGGAAAATGTAGCATTTTGGATGCTTAGAACAGATTTTAATTTTCTAACATTCAAATGTGTATTTTTGTGTACAATGTGATCTAAAATCTTCAGGTATCTTTTTATTTACTGTTATTAACTCAATAAAGATTGAGCTTTGACTAATGGCATTGTGCTAGATGACAAAAACACAAAAATAAATAGTATATACTCTTAAGAAGCTCACGGATAAGTTTCTTTGTGAAGGTGGCAATTATTTGTTCAAACAAATAATGACATCTAACAGGAAATATAATTTATGTTTCACCAAAACTTTCATACTTTGAGTAGTAGTTTTGTTTTTTTGTTTTTTTTTCAATTTGAGAGAGAGACACAGAGAGAGAGCATGAACAAGGGTAGGGGCAGAGGGAGAGGGAGATGCAGACTCTCCACTGAGCAGGGAGCCCAACTGATGCAGGGCTTGATCCCAGGACTCTGGGATCATGACCTGAGCCGAATGCAGAGGCTTAACCAACTAAGCCACCCAGACACCTAGTAGTAAGTATTTTAAAAAATGATTCTATATTACCTACTGGAAGAAAATTTTAGTTCAAAGATTCCTAATAAGGGTGCCTGGGTGGCTCAGTGGGTTGAGGCCTCTGCTTTCGGCTCAGGTCATGATCCCAGGGTCCTGGGATCGAGCCCCACATTGGGCTCTCTGCTCCGCGGAGAGCCTGCTTCCTCCTCTCTCTCCCTGCCTGCCTCTCTTGCCTACTTATAATCTCTGTCTGTCAAATAAATAAATAAAATCTTTTAAAAAATTCCTAATAAATGCCCTATAAGACAGCAAGTCTTCAGCAAGCCAAGGGCATGGCAAGGGGGAAAAAATGCTGTATTTAACAAAATTAAATATAGTCAAGGACTTTATTGATTTTGTGACATCTCAGGAGCTCTATCATACAAGTATTCTAAATTCCTCAGGAAATATATCATTTGGCATTCCCTGAGTTTATTTTACAGTGAAATTTTATTTCATAAGAAAAACACAAAAATCAAATCTAATAGACCATATTTTGATATTCTACATAAGTAAGATACAATTTAGTTGGCTCAGACTGGGTCAACAAGTAGTTATTTCTAATGTACCCTATTAGCCAATCCACATTTATTAATTTATCTTAGAATTTTCCCTAGAAATTTTGAGCTCAATTTACATTTAAAATGATTCTTTACATAAAATTTGAGATTTCAAGAGAATCAATATCAGTTTAAATTAAATATATATATATATATATATACAATAAAAAATATATAGATCAGTTTAAATAGATGTCTTCCTGCTCTCCTCTTCCTTTAAGAATCCCTGTGCCAGACTCCAAACCAGTGAGGATAAAATGTTACGTGTAGAAAAAAAGGTCAGTGAATGAGGAAAGAGGAATGTTTTGACAGAGACAATTTCGATTTCTCAGTAGGAGAATGTAAAAACCACCAGAAAGAGCTAGAATATTCTTCTCAATGAATAACCATTTTATAAGAATAAATATCTATGACTGTCACATGTGAAAATAAAGTGATATACAGAAATTCACAGCTTAAAGAATACAAAAATAGAGACCCTGAGGTCCAGGAGTTTCAGTTTCGGGGTTTTTTTTGTCTAGAATCTTAGGTAGGTCACTTCATTTTCTTATGCCTAGATCTCTGCATTAGAGAAAAGCATAGACCCTCTCACATAGACGTTGGGTAGGTAAGACAAAGTAGAAGCCCTAGGTTTTATTATTTCCGTAGACATTTTGACTAAAAAACAACTGTAAAAGTGATGACCTGCTCTTAGGTAAGTGGAAAATTTTACTTTTCAAGAAACCACAATAGATACAAATCAAATGTTATTTTTTCAGAAAGCCAACTTTTAACATTAAACTGCAAAATTAGTTTAGGATTTTAGTGTGAGGTACAGCTCACCTATCATATATTCTGGGAAGATAATCCAAATGAATTTTATTCTTGACTAGTATAGTAAATTCCTAGAGTGTTTAACTGACAGAAGTATTACAATGACATCATAAAACTACATTCTGCTTTTATTCAGACTCTTGGCAATACTCTATCACATCAAGTTTTGAAAGTAAGCTGAGGGGGGGAAGATGACTTCTGCTCAAACACAGCCAGACAAAAAGCAGATGGAAAAGAGACATAGTACAGAACATGACAGCACATTCTTTTGAACAGCACAATTATGGAGGCATCTGTTCTGAAAGCACAGGTTTCTACTGCATCTTTGTTTTACCTGATGGATGAAAGAGCAGAAGCATTTTAAATTGTGAGGATGACAAAGCTATAATATGTTACTTATATGCAGGAGCTGTTAATTTAATGATGTCATGGACAGGGTTGATTAACAGCTCCTATCCTGGAGGGTATAACTATAGCCAGAAAAGTCATCCTGTGACCAATGACTTACTGCTCCAGCTCCAAGCAGAGGGCAGGTCTCAATGGCTTCATGATACCCTGGTCCTAGGCAGTGGGTGAGGGGGGACACACAGAGCACAGTTTTTCTTAGGCCCTGGCATATTTCTGCTAGTCGCAGAGTGATTTTACTGGCATGAGTCAGAAAGCATGTGAGTCATCTGTATAATAAATGAGACAACTTTATTTCATTCAGCTTATGCTCACTTCATTATGGCAAGAGCAAGTAAGGAAAATTTCTGTTCTCTGTCAGGTTTTCCCAAAATGATCAGTCACTGATGGCTCACATGTCCCCATCAGAACTAGATGAGGCTATGGATCCATACACGGCTTATACTGCCAGCAACCCAGGCAGGGACGTGGTTGCCAAGCACACAGGCTCCTGCAATGATTTACCACTTCCAAATGTTACATTTAACAACAAATCTAAGAAACTCAGCCTTCTCAGCGAGAAGCTTCCCAAGTAAGATCTTGTGTCACCGCTACTTGGCTTTGGTCTCTACATGAAGGGCCCATCAGTTTTAGGTATCTCTGTTTGCCAGAGCCGGTCCCATGATTTGGATGCTGAGCTCCAGACTACCTTCATCTTCCCCGTTTAACCAAAAGGCCAGTCAAATCCCAAATCTCAATGAATTAATTGGTGCACCTCAGTTCTACCAGGAGGGGTGGGGAGAACAAACTAAACAGTGGGTTTGTTGAGTATGGATGGGGCTACGGTGAAAACCACTTCTCTGAAGATAGGCAATGCAACACAAACAGGAACACAGGAGACTTTCTGCAACTTGTTATCTGCTGTAGAAGAGAGAATGTGAAAGATTGCCAAAAGCCCAGTTGGAGCCAAATCACAGCTTTCAAATTGAAGGTTAAGATAAAAATTTATATTTGAGAGTGATAAATGAGCTCAGCAGCTGTCTAATCCCCTCATCCAAGTGATCAGAAATAGCCGCAACCATAGCTTCACAGGCCTTCATGAAGTCTCTCTGAATCATCTCAGTCACTGGGAACTCACAAGATAGCCCATCTTTATAACAATCAACCTTTTGATGACTGAAAGCTATTTCTTGGAGTGAGCAGAAATCTGTCTCTCTGAAACCTCCCACTACTCCTCATTCTGGCCATTTAATAGAACTGGCTGAGAGCTTATCTAAGAAATTGGTTTCATAGTTTACACTCCAGCCCTCTCTGATTCTTGCACTTTGAATTATACCAATTTGTTCGTGACTCTGATCAGCATCCACCTAGCCCAAATACTGTGGTTCTTGGCTGTGCTCCTGACTTGCTTTGCTCGGCCACACGTCTCAGTCTAGTAAATTCTATCGGCTAACCCATCAACTTGACCATAACCTTTGTTTGGATAATGAACCCTGTGCAGGGGTTTAATACTTGGTTCTAATATCCATCTTCTCTTTGTAGGCCCTGTACTGCCCAACTCCTAGTCTATCTCCAGATCCTCCAATACTCATTCGTGTATTCCAATTTAGTTCTTCCTAACTGCTCTGTCTTGAAGCCAGGCAAAAATCCGATGGCAGCCTAGGCAATGAAAAATAGATGATAGATACAAAATATATTAAAAGCTAGAAATTGTAGAATTTGGTAACTGGATTGATGATATTCACTGAGGAGTGTGTATGTGAGAATATATAACATGAAATTACAAAGCAAAGAGGATTACTATTCACCAAGAGAGATGATATAGAAGGATTTGGGCAGAAATTAATGATAAATTTTTCAATGTGATTGATTCAAGGTGCCTGTGGGCTTCCAAACTCAAATATTTATTAGGCTATTGGAAATATGGGTCTGGAATTTAGAAGAATTCTTGATTAGATTTAAGAATCACCCAAATGTAAAGGAAATATTGAGGTAAGATTTTTAAAAAGATATCGTAGGAATTATACAAAGAATATAGTCAATGATATTGTAAAAGTGTTGTACCATGACAGATGGTAGCTGCACTAGTGGTGAGCATAGCATAATGTAAAAACTTGTCCAATCACAATGTTGCACACCTGAAATTAATATAACTGTGTGTCAACTACACTAAAAATTAATAAAAGCTTTTTAAAAAGATATTGTAGGAATTATATATGAAGTGAAATCTCAGAGAGATGACAACAGAGTCCTTTGGAATTATGACTTTGAATTTTAGACTGAGCAGAGAAAGAACAGTCAAGAAGGATCTAGAACAAATGGCTAATAAGAGTAGAAGAGATTATTTGTTTTTTGGGTGTTGAGTTTTATAGGTTTTTTATATATTTTCGATACTAGCCCTTTATCAGATATGTAATTTGCAAATATCTTCTTCCATTCCATAGGTTGCCTCTTGGTTTTCTTGGTTGCTTCATTTACTGTGCAGAAGCTTTTTATTTTGACGAAGTCCCAATAGTTTTTTTTGTTTTGTTTTGGGGTTTGTTTGCTTGTTTGCTTTTGTATCCCTTAGTATCATTATCTACAGTAGCCAAATTATGGAAAGAACCCAAATGTACATTGACTGATGAATGTATAAAGATGTGGTATACATATACACTGGATTATTACTCAGCTATAAAAAAGAATGAAATCTTGCTATTTTCAACAATATGGATGGAGCTGGAGAGTATTATGCTAAGTGAAATAAGTCAGTCAGAGAAAGACAAACACCATACGATTTCACTCATTTGTGGAATTTAAGAAACAAAACCAGCAATCATGGTCGGATAGGGGGGAAGAGAAGCAAACTAAGAAATAGACTCTTAACTATGGAGATCAAACTGATGGTTACTGGAGGAGAGGTGGGTGGGAAGATGGATTAAATGATGGGGATTAGGAGTGTAGTTGTAGTGATGAGCACTGGGTATTGTATGTAAGTCTTAAATCACTAAATTATACACCTGAAACTAATATTACACCATAAGTTAACTAACTGGAATTTAAATAAAATCTTTAAAAAAAGAGAAGGGAAAAAATATGAAAATTTAGATTATAAAAATCAAAGAAGAGACAGTTTCAAGTGGTTTATTACAAATGTCCATAAGAGTGTTCAGTGTTATAATAAAGTAAAAATTCCGTTTTTTTGGTACTTTGTAGACCAATAATTCCAATAACAGAAACTGGTTAGCTACTCAGCAAACCTCCTTCCTCCTTCTCTCGGGCACACTGGCAGAAGTTTTCTGCATGATTTGCCATGAGGTGTTGTCATCCGAATGAACTCTGGCCAAGAGTGTGGGCAGACATGATGAATGCCATGTCCTCTTTGACCTATAAAAAGTATTATGTATAAGTCTCACTCCCCTTGTCTGCCAGTAACATTCAGAAGATCTAGCAGGGACTCTAAGGTCCTAGAGAAAGAAGGAAAGAATGAGATGTAAGGAGTCCATGTTTTTAAATCACTTTTGGAGCAGTTTAATACTCCCTTCAATCCTCTCTATTTCCCCCAAAGCCTCCAATTGGACTTTATGAAAACAAAATTAATTTCTGTTAAACCACTGAGATTTGGGCATCATAAATTACAACCACTATATTACCTTCACTAGTACAAAGACCTTCAAAAGTTCTTTGAGTGAAATTTTCAGTGCAATGATAGAGTCAGGAAAAGTAAAGCAGAGATAGGCACGTGTACTGGCGATTTCATGACAAATACTGTTATTATTTTTGATCCCCATGCAAAAGACAAAAGAAGCCACAGTGATGTTTAGCATTTAGGTAGCACATCTGGTTTTTAAATGCTCAGTGGATCAAAATTAACATGCTTGGCCATAAAGAGAGAACTTCCAAACCTTGTCTCCCCAGTAGTACTAAGAAGCTGAACTGATGAAAGGAAGCTGCTGTCAAAGCAGCTTAGGATTTCATAATCTTGGGACTGTTCAAAAGTTAGAACTGCTTCATGGAAGGGAGTAGAGTAAAAACATTTAATTTATTCACTCACCAATTTTTATTGAGCACCTACTACTATGTGCTATTCTAACCAATGGGCATACAAATTCATAAGTAGGAGCGCATGTCATCATACGTTCAAAATCTCACAACACCAAGAGTAGTAATTCTCTAATACAGCTGGGTCACTCTTTTTCATAGACAGATGGGAGATGCCAATGGATGGTTGGGTGGATGGTTGGGTGGATGGATGGGTGGATGGGTGGATGGATGGATGGGAGGATGGATGGACAGATGGATAGATTATGCATAGATTTATGCATATTTATGGATGTATATATTTATGCATATCTATATATCTCTATGTCTATTCACATGTACTTTTGTTTATAGAGTTGCAACTTTCTTCTGCTTAATCCTTCAAAAATCAGCCCTGCTCAAATTCAAATAGCTCTTTATTCCTTAATGACAAATTTCCAAGGAAAATAATAACTATTCCTTTGTTTGATGCAACTAACTAGTCTCCAAATTATAGGATCATGATTTTATCAAAGGAACTATAGATCACAGTGTCATCAATCATTTCTGCAGCTATCAATTCAACTCCTACAAATGTACTGCTTTTTGGTGATCTGGAAAAGATGGTGCCCTTGAACCAGGTGTTCTGAGGTTTTTGTTTGTTTGGTTTTTTTTAAAGAATTTATTTGTTAATTTGACAGAGAGTACAAGTAGGCGAGAGAGGCAGGCAGGGAGAGAGAGAAGGAAGCAGGCTCTCCGCGGAGCAGAGAGCCCGATGTGGGGCTCGATCCCAGGACTCCGGGATCATGACCTGAGCTGGAAGCAGAGGCTTTAACCCACTGAGCCACCCAGGCGCCCCTGAGGTTTTGTTTTAAAGACAAGTCTTGGTATTCCAACACAAAAATGATTTTTTATACAAATCCATCTGCCTATTTTCCTAAGGGGGGAGGGAAGATTCAAAACTTTCCAATTAAATTGTGAAATAAATTAATTTAAAAATGCACTTCCAAAATTGGGAATTAGGAATTAATATTGTCTAATGAGGTTTATTTTTAAATAATTACACAACATGATGATGCTAAACCCAGCAGAGACACAATTTGGATAATAAAGATTAAAGACCAGATGAGTATATGGTGTTATAGAATGAATAGTGAACAGTGAAAGCTATGATGAACAGATAACATAAGAGCATGCAATGATAATGTAAAGTTTATCAGTGTAGGAAAACATATCTGAAAAAAGAACTGTATCATATATGTCAAAGTCTATACTATTTTATCACATAATGCATTATTGGCTATGATTAGATAGCATTGGCTTTTTCTTTCTTTCTCCTCTAGAACTCTAGCCCATGTCAGTAGGCAGAGCATTACCGTCACCACAGACAGCCTTCTCACATCACAGCCCTCCCAAAGATAACCACTATTCTGACTTTTAGTTCTATACTTATTGTGCCTTTTACTGACCTCTAAGTAAGTTGAATGTACTCTTTTGTTTCTGACTTCTTTGATTCATTTGATTGTGTTTCTGAGTTTCATTCATGTTGTTGGATATAATCATAGTCTGCCCATTCTTATTTCTGCATAGCATTCCATTATGTGAATATACAAATATTATTTATCCATGTATATTTGGATATTTGTGTTGTTATCAATTTGGGACTATTATGAATAAAGCTCTTCTCTACAATCTTACATGCCTTTTTGGTAATTTTATGTAAATATTTCTGTTGAGTACTACCTGGAGGGGGAATTCTTCAGTATGTATCAAAAGTTTCAGTATGTATTTTCAGTATGTATCAAAATGATTGTACAATTTACATTCCCATTTGGGAATTTTAAAGAGTTTTGGATGTTCCACATCCTCTCCAACACTGGTATTCTCTCCCTTCTTTATCTTAGTCTTCTGGTGTCTGTGTAGGCCACTGTGGTTTTAATTTTGATTTCCCTGATAACTAATAATGTTTTGTGTACCTTTTATACATGTATCAACCATTTCAATATCTACTTTTTGTGAAGTCCTTCTTCAAGTCTTATATTCTTTTTTCACCTTCACTATTGCTACCTATTTACATTTTTTAAGATTTTATTTATTTATTTGAGAGAGAGAGATAATGAGCAGGGGAGAGGGACAGAGGGAGAAGCAGACTCCCCACTAAGCAGGGAGCCTGATTCAGGACTCAACTCTAGGACCCCACGATCATGACAAGAGCTGAAGGCAGATGCTTAACTGACTGAGTCACCCAAATGCCGAGCCATTTACATTTCTAAATGAATTTTAGATTCAACATCAATTTACATACGCACACACAACCCACAATATTTTTATTGGGATGTACTGAAGTTAAAAACAAATTTGGAAAGAACACACATCTGTTAGAGAAAAATAATGCAATTTTCCATAGTCATTCTTTTGCAATGAAAATGCACAACTCATCCTATCAAGATATAAGGTCTATTTGCCCAGCATCTGAATCTGGGCAAGGCATAGGACTTGTTTTGGATGAAAAATGCAATGGAATTGACATTGTGTAGTGTCATGGTTGGGCTTTAAGAAGCCTTGTGTTTATTCTCTTTCTTTTGGAACCCTGCCAATATTAATAAACTTAGGATCGCCTGCTTAATTATAGGAGACAATTGTCCCTATAACACCTGTTGCTCGTGTTAAAGCCAGACATGTCCCAGTATGTGAGTGAAGTTATTCAGGACCACCTAGGCTCAAATTTATCTGCCAGATGATCACAGAAGTATTGTGAGATAGGTCAAGATCTGCTGGGCATGACCTAGATCAAGAGACTTTTCCTTATTTCTAGTAGATTCAGTAGTAATAATAAGTGATTGTTATTTTAAATCACTAAATGGGGTGCAGTTTCTTACACAATAATTTCTAACTGCAAAAAAACATATTTTACAATACTGTGTATTTCAATCCATGAACATGATGTATTGCTTAATTTATTTTATCATCTTAAATTTTTGCCAGGTGTTCTGTAATGTTTAGTGTAGATGTCCTTTGTCTTTCTATTTGGTAATTTTTAATACAATTGACAATTATATTATTTTTTTAAGATTTTATTTATTTATTTGACAGACAGAGATCACAAGTAGGCAGAGAAGCAGGCAGAGAGAGAGAGGAGGAAGCAGGCTCCCCGCTGAGCAGAGAGCCCGATGCGGGGCTCGATCCCAGGACCCTAGGATCATGACCCGAGCTGAAATCTGAGGCCTTAACCCACTGAGCCACCCAGGCGCCCCGACAATTATATTATTTTTAAAATTAATTTTCTAGTGATTTTTTCTCATTTAAATTTTAAAATTTGTCTTTGCATAGTGTATTCTATAATTATGCTAGCTCTACTTTATTAATTTTAATAATTTACCTGGTGAGTCTTTGAGACATTTTAATTTACAATCCTATTTTCTGAATTTAGTTATACCTCCAACCCTTAATCTTTTTTCTTCTTTTACTTGCCTTTTTGCTCTATGTAGAGTATCCAGGAAAATACTGAAAAGAACTAGTAGAAAAGACATTTTTGTCACATTCCCAATCTCAGAGAGAAATCTTTCAATATTTGACTATTAAATATGATGTCTTTGATAATTCATTATTAAGCTAAGAAAATTCTGTTGCATTCTACCTTGCATTTATTTTTTTATAAATGTGGTCTGAATTTATCAAGTGCAGTAACTAAATCTATCAATGTAATCATAAAATTTTTCTTCCTTTCCATGTTAATATGATGAATTAGACTAACTACTTTGCAAATGGTAAATCACTCTGGCAGGCCTGAAATACATTCCACTTTGATTGTGATGTATTTTCTTTTTAAATATTGCTACATTTTCAGGCACCTGCATGGTTCAATTGGTTAAGCATCTGCCTTGGGCTAGGGTCATGATCCCAGGGTCATGAGATGAAGCCCCACTTCAGGCTTCCTGCTCAGCAGGGAGCCTGTTTCTCCCTCTGACACTCCCCCTGCTTATGCTTCCTCTAGCTCACCCTCTCACTCAAAGAAATTAAATAAATAAATAATACATATCATTAAATTTTCTTTGTTTATTTTTTTTTCTAATGACTTGTATACCCTTGTTAATGAAGGAGACTAGTATGCAAGTTCTTATTGATTTAATGTCTTTGTTAGGTTTTAGTATCAAAGTTATACTAGTCCCTCATTTTCTAATCTCCCAGAAGAGTTTATACAACACTGTTGTTGTTATTTCCTTAAAGGTTAAAAGGAATTTTCTGTTGAAGCCCTTGAGCCTGGAATTTTCTGAAATAAAAATTTATAATAAAGTATTAATTTTAATAGTTACTAGGCAACTTAAATTATGTATTTTTGTATAAGTTGTATTTTTAAAATTTCTATTTCCTTTCAATTTTCTAAATTATTGGCTTTACCTGCTTAGAATATTTTTTGTTATTTTTTTTATCTCTGTAAAATCTGTAGTGATGTTTTCACTTTTTAATTTCTGGTATTAATAACATGTGTTTTTATTCCTTAATAAAGTTATGCCAAATTTGCAAATTTTGTTAACTCTTTAGAGTGTCACATTTTGACTTCAAGTTTTCTGTTAGAAAAATTTTTCAGGGCACCTGAATGGCTCAGTCAGTTAAGCTTCCAACTTGGTTTCAATTCAATTCATGATCTCAGGATCCTGAGATGAGCCTCTCTGTATGTTCTACACTCAGTGGCAAGTCTGCTTCTCTGCTTCTCTGTCTCTCTCTCTCCCTCTGCCCTTCCCCTTCAACTCATGCATGTTCTCCCTCTAAAAAAAATAAATCTTAAAAAATAAAAATAAAAATTTTTCTATTAATTTCAACTTTTATTTTTATCATTTCCTTTCTCTTTCATCTTGTTTTGTTTTTCTTTTTCTAGATTCTTGATTAAAATAAGATCACTGATTTTCCACCTTTCTTCTTTTCTAACACATGTATATAAGGCTGCAAATTTCTCTAATCACTACTATGCCTTGCATCTCACAAGTTTGAAAATGTTATCTTCATTATCACCCAGTTTTAATGTCTCCTTATTGCACTATGATTTCTTCTTTATCCCATGGACTATTTAGACATTAGTTTGTAAATGTTAACTACTTGTAAACTTATCTTTTTTATTACTGATATCTAACTATATTCCACTATGATGGCAGAATATACTCTGTCAAATTCTTTTAATATTTGTGGAGATTTTATTTATGTTCCAGTGCCTGGTCACTTATGGTAAATATTTCATGTGCAAATATTTAACTAATGGATTATATATTACATTACATTTAATGTATATATTAAATATATATATTTAAAGATTTTATTTATTCATTTGAGAAAGAGAGAGTACAAGCAGCGGGAAGAGATGGGGGCAGGTGGAGGGAGAAGCAGACTCTCTGCTGAGAAGGGATCCCAATGCAGGGCTCAATCCCAGGATCTGGAGATCATTGATGACTTGAGCCGAAGGCAGAGGCTTAACCATCCGAGCCACCCAGGCAACCCATCTATTTTTTACTTGTTAATTAGGTCAATTTTGTTAACTGTTTTGTACATCTTCCCTACCGTTACAGATTTTTTTAAAAGATTTTATTTATTCATTTTACAGAGAGAGAGATCACAAGCAGGCAGAGAGAGAGAGGAGGAAGCAGGCTCCCTGCTGAGCAGAGCACCGATGTGGGGCTCGATCCCAGGACCCTGAGATCATGACCTGAGCCAAAGGCAGAGGCTTATCCCACTGAGCCACCCAGATGCCCCCCTTACAGAATTTTTGTCTGTTTTTCCCATTAGCTATTTAGACAGTAATGTTAAAATTTTCTATGACATTGAACTTATCTATTTACTCTTTTGGTTCTTTCAGTCTTTGTAGAGTATAATTTGAAGTTACAATTATTGAGTGCACAGAAACAGAATTTTGATAACTTCCAAGTACAGATACCCCTTTATAATCTTCTTTAAAGATTCATAAACCTTCTTTATGTGTAGTAATTCTTCTTCAATTATGCTTTTTTTTCTGATATTAGAATGTCCACACCAGAGGTATCTGTAAGTATTTATTTGTATAGCATTTATTTTATTTTATTATTTATTATATTTATATTTATTATTTATATTTATCTAAATTATACATATTTATATAAATATAGTATTTATATTTATTATTATATTTATTATTTTATTTTATTATTTTATTTTATTTTACTTTTGGTCTTTATATTAAAAACATGTTTATAAAGTCTAGCAAACATAATCTTTTTACTTCAAGTATTTCGTGAATTTACCACTGTCCTGTATTATTTGATGTCCAGTACATTGAAAGCCAATGTTTTCCTTCCTTCCTTCCTTCCTTCCTTCCTTCCTTCCTTCCCTCCTTCCTTCCTCTTCCTTCCTTTCTTTTCTTCCTTCCTGACTTTTCATTTTTTTTAATTGTTTCAGATAGGAGAGTAAATCTGGTTGCAGCTACTCCTGTTGGAGCCAAGAGTGCACATTTGTTGACTATCTTTTACAGAGATAAAAAGGAAAAAGTGTACATTTCCTCATGTAGTCACCACTTCAACTAGAGTGTCAGTCCTCCAATTTTCTTTCTCCTTTAATCTCATCTTCCTTTCCAGTATCACACTCTTTTTTTAGTTTTATTTTTTCAGTGTTCCAAGATTTATTGCACACTATATTGATTAGTGTAGCTTCATAAGTGTATTTTGAAGTTGAGTAGTGTGAATCCTCCAACTTTGTCTTTCTCCTTCAATACTTTTTTAGCTATTCTGGGTCTTTTACCACTCGACGTAAACTCTAGAATTGGTTTGTAAATATTCATGAAACAACTCACTAGGATTTTTAGTGGAACTATGTTGAATGTATAGAATAACTTGGGGAGAAATGGTATCTTGACCATATTGAGTCTTCCCCTCCATGAAAATGGAATATCTTTGAATTTCCTTTGTTCTTTGATTTCTTTTATCAGAGTTTTATGGTTTTCCTCATGAAGATCTTGCACATTTCTTTTAGATTTATACCTAAGTATTTCAGTTTGGGGTGTGCTAATGTAAATGGTATTGTGTTTTAAATTCCAAATTCCAGTTGTTTATTGTTGGTATATAGGATAGTGACCTATTTTTTTGCATTAACCTTGTATTCTGCAATAGTGTTGTAATCACTTACTAATTCCAAGACTTCTTTTTTCTCTATTTTTGGATTTTCTACATATGTCATCTATGAACAAAGACAACTTTCTTTCCTTCCCAATGTAAAAACTTCTAATTTCCTTTCCTTGTTTTATTGCATTAGCTAGGACTTCCAATATCCCTGCTATGTTCCTAATCTTAGTGGGAAAACTTCAAGTTTTCCACCATTAAGTACAATACTAGCTATAAGCTTTGTGTGTGTGTGTGTGTGTGTGTGTGTGTGTGTATTTTTTTTACAGAAAGTTAAGGAAGTTCCCTTCCATTCCTGCATTACTAAGAGTTTACTTTAATGGATATTTAATTTTGTTAAATGCTTTTTTTGCATCTATTGATATGATCACATGATTTTTCATTTTAGCCTGTTGATGTAACAGTTTACATTAATTGATTTTTGAATATTGACTAGCCTTGCATACTTAAGATAAATCCTACTTTGCTCTGGCATATAATTCTTTTATATACATTGTTAGATTCAATTTACTACTATTCTATTGAGAATTTTTGCATCTGTCCTTATGAAAGATATTTGTCTGTGGTTTTCTTGTAATCTGTCTGTTTTTGGTGTTAGAGTAATGTTCGCCTCAGAAAATTGGGAAGTATTCACTTTGCTCTTATTTTCTGGAAGAGATTATAGAGAACTGGTATAATTTCTTCCTTAACTATTTGGTAGAATTCATCAAAGAACTTATCTGGGCCTAGTGTTTTCTGTTTTCAAAGGTTATTAATTTCATCAATTCCTTTAATAGATATATGCCTGTTCAGATTGTCTATTTGACCTTTTATGAGTTCTGGCAGATTATGTCTCTCAAAGAATCGGTCCTTTTCATTAAATTATGAAATTTGTGACCATAGAATTGTTCACAGTTTTCCTTTATTAGCTTTTTAATATCTATGGGTATGTAGTGTAGTGATGTCCTCTTTTTCATTTCTGGTAGTAGTAATTTGTGTCCTCTCTTTTATCTTCTTAGTAGCTTTGTTAGAGGCTTATCAGTTTTATTGATCTTTTCAAAGAACCAGGTCCCAATTTTGTTTGTTTCCTCCATTATTTTTCTGCTTTCAATGTCATTGATTTCTGCTCTAATTTTTATAATCTCTTCTCTTTTTCTCACTTTGGATTTATATGTTCCCCTTTTTCTAGTTTCCTAAAGTGGAAGCTTAAATTGTTGATCTTAGATCTTCTTTTCATATATATTCATTTGTTCAGTGCTATAAATTTTTTCTCTAAGTGCTGCTTTTGCTGCATCCCACTAATTGTGACAATTTGTTTCATTTAACGCAAAAGATTTTTAATTTCTTTTGAGATTTTTTATTTGACCTCAGTGTTATTTTAAATATATTGTTTAAGCTGGAGAAGCCACTCAGGGAAACAGTATGGAGGTTCCTCAAAAAGTTGAAAATAGAGCTACCCTACAACGCAGCAATTTCACTACTAGGTATTTACCCCAAAGACACAAATATAGTGATCCAGGGTGCACCTCAATGTTTATAGCAACAATGTACACAATAGCCAAACTATGGAAAGAACCAGGTGTCCATCAACAGATGAATGGGTAAAGAAGATGTGGTATATATATACAATGGAATACTAGTCAACCATCAAAAAATGAAATCTTGCCATTTGCAACAGCATGGATGGAACTAGAGGGTATTATGCTAAATGAAATAACTCAATCAGAGAAATATAATTATCATATGATCTCACTCATGTAGAATTTAAGAAACAAAACAGGATCATAGGGAAAGGGAGGGAAAAATACAGTAAGATGAACTCAGAGAGGGAGAAAAATGAATTAAGAGAACTGAAAATATATGACTAATCAGCATTAAAATATATATTGTTTAATTTGCATGTCTTTGGGACTTTTGCAGCTATTTTTCTATTTTTGATTTCTAGTTGAATTCCATAGTAGTCTTAGAGTAGACATTGTATGATTACTCTTCTTTTAATGTTAAGATGTACCTTATGGCCCAGAATGTGCTCTACCTTCTTGAATGTTTCATGTGAGCCTGAGAACAATGTGTACTCTGCTGTTGTTGGATGAAGTAGTCATAGATATCAATCATATCCAGTTGACTGATGGTGTTGTTGAGTTGAACTACACCTTTATTGTTTTACTGTGAGCTGTATCTGTCCATTTCTGATAGATGGGCATTAAGTTTGCCAGCTATCGTAGTGAATTAGCCTATTCTTCCTAGTAGTTCTATCAGTTTTTGCATCACATATTTTGATACTCTGCTGTTAGATGCATACATGTTAGGATTATTATATATCCTTGGAGAATTGATCCCTTTATCATTATGTAATGCTCTTTTTATCCCTGATAACTTCCATGGCCTGAAGTCATATCTCTGTCTAAAATTAAGATAACATAGCTACTTCCGCTTTCTTTTGGCCAGTGGTCATGGTATATCTCACTTTATCCATTTACTTTTACTATATATGCATCTTGTTTCTTGCAGACAACATATAGTTGGGTATATCTTGGAATTATAATTTTCATATATAGCTATTAATTTGGTCTATTTTATATCTTCCATGTCTCTGCTTAATATTTATTCTTTTCTCCATCTTTTTAACATATGAAATACAATTATAATAATTGTTGTAATATCCTTGTCTACTAATTCCATCATTTATATAATTTCCAGGTTCATTTCAATTGGGTAATTTTTCTTCTAATTATGAGTTGTATTTTCCTGCTTCTTTGCCTGGCTAGTAACTTTTGATTGGAGGCTAAATATTATGAATGTTAAGTTTTTGGTTGCTATATATTTTTGCATGTCTTTGTATGCTTGCATATTTTTGTATGCCTATATTTTGCACTCTTGAACTTTGTTCTGGGATGAGTAAAAGTTATTTAAAAACTGCATGATGCTTTTGGGTCTTGCCTCTAAGCTTTGTTAGACAAACCATAGCAGTGTTTAGTCAAGGGTTATTTTTTCCCACTACTAAAGCAAAATCCTTTATACTCTACAAAATGCTCAGTGAATTTTGATATTTCCCACTTTTACTATTTGGAGCAGGCACACTACTCCTGGCCTTATGTCAGCTTTAAGCATGGTTTCTTCTTTTCCCAAGCTTGAGTAGTTTCCTCAGCAAATGCACCTATCGGTACTAAACTGAATCTTTGAGGGCACTCTTAGAAGAATAGCAAAGTTCTCTCTCTGGGCCCTTCTTGCCCTCCATTACTGTACTAGAAAATTTCCAAACTCTTGGCTGTTTTTTCCACTTGGATTCTATTTGATTTCTTCCTGTTCAGGAAGTGGACTTCGAAATTTCTTCAGCTAGTAGCTCTGGCAATTTTATGTCTCACCTCATTTGTTTCCTTTATCTCCAGAATCACTTAATGTTGTTGCTGAGTTTCCAATATCATGAAAGACCTTGTTTCATGTATTTGGTTTCTTCTCCAGTTTTTTTAGGCAAAAGGTAAATCCAGTCCCTGTTTGCTCTGTCTTTCCTAGAAGTATATGTTTTCAGGTTATATAATTTAGTCACAAGTAAAATTATTACTAAAAATAAGAGGACTTAACAAAATCAGAGTTTACCATAGTGACCGATGGGACATTGTCACTACTCCACTTTGGAGACACTGTGACCATGGTTTTTCAATAAGAATGGTTGCAACTAACTTGCAAAAGTAAGGAGCAATTAATATGCAAAAAAGAGCTATAGATGCCATTAATATTAAGTGGAAAATAGAGACCAGACTTTAAACGGCTCTGGGGGGGATGGAGGGAAGAAAAGAAAAAAACGAAAGAAAAGGCCCCGAGCAAACAAAACCACATAAGTTATGTAAGCAAAACTAAATATAGCTCATTTCATGAACATAAGTGAAATTTAACTTAGGTCATTTCTTATAAATGTCTCCAATAATCATAAGAGAAACTTAATTCATCTTCCTAAAAATGGTATAAGATAATCACTTCTAAGCAATCCCCCTTCTACCTAGAAACCCCCAATGTACTCACCAACTACTGCAAGAGTTAAACAACTTCTTCATTTTCACTTTATAACCCATCCTACAATGTCAAGATCCTGAGTTTCACATCAGTTTTGGATTTGAAAATTCCCACTTAGCAAACTGTTCTTATATGCATGACACACTCTCACTAATTACTATTTTACTGACCTGGTGATTTTAATTTTACTATTTTTGAATTTTTGAAAACACTAAATAACCAAGGATGAACTGTGCTAGATAGTGCCAGTTTTAGTACCTGGCACCACCCCTCCTTTCTTTTTTTTTTTTTTTTTTTCTAAAGATTTTATTTACTTATTTGACAGACAGAGACCACAAGCAGGCAAGAGAGGCAGGCAGGGAGAGAGACAAGGAAGCAGGCTCTCCGCGGAGCAGAGAGCCCGATGTGGGGCTCGATCCCAGGACCCTGGGATCATGACCTGAGCCGAAGGCAGAGGCTTTAACCCACTGAGCCACCCAGGCGCCCCCACCCCTCCTTTCTAATCTGACCCTTATATCATGTGTTAGGACACTAATGGTGCTATAGTTGGCAATATTCCAGCATACAGCCAATGAAGCATTTTCATGAGATTGGAAGGGAGACAGAAGCTAGAAGTCATTATCCTCAGACTATAACAGTGGTCTAGTGTGCATGCATCACATATGTGGTAATGCAGGAGAAGAGAAACATGGCTAGGCAACCACAGGCTTCTCTGTAGCCATGAAGCAATAGGAGGCATATGAAAAAGGTTCCGGTGGGCACAAGAGCTTCATTTCAGTTCCTGATACCATTTTCCTCCCATTTGTTCCTCTAGTATTTCTAACAAATTTCCAGCCTAATAATCTACATTAAATACTTCTCTTATAAAAATATTTATGGTGGTTTCTGTTTACTGACTGAATTCTGCCTGCTATGGTAGCCCATTAATATATGATGAGTTGATAAATATGTGAGAAGTAAATAAGTAGAAAAATCATGAGAAACAAATGAAGGGGAAAGAAGATAATGGAAAGAAAGGAAACATGGGAAAGACCGGAAAAAGATTATATGAAGGGAATTTATCTCATACCATTGATTTTCAAGATATTTTTCATGTATCTTTTCTGATAATGTTTATTTTGGTGTGGACAGTCACAATAAGGTATTGACAATTCTATAATAGCTTGAATTTCTCTCTTCTATGCTAAGCCTCTTAGTTTAAAAAATGTTGTTTTTGAATTTGGTAACTCCCTAAAAATCAAATTTCTCATGAAATATTGTAATTTCACAAATGAGACTAAAATGCTATCTTATTAAAGTTGCTGATATATTTTAGAACCTCCATAATTGTATATACTTGGCATCCCCCAATTATTCCACTGCTTTTCCGTTATCTCTAGTAATTAACACACACAAAATACCCCATGCATCAAAAATAACATCAGAGATATATCTATTTGCCATTTAAACCTTTGATTTCTTCACATAGAGAGAGTGTCTTGTAACAGTCATAAATGTTAGGTACAGACACAGTGTTTCTGTATTCTTTTCCAGTGGTTTTTGTTTGATGTCTTATGTTCATTCCATTGGCCTTTACAAGCCACAGTTTTTCAAGTGATTTCAAAAGATTCTGATTTTTACAGTTTCTTTTTTTCATTATCAAATGAACTAACAATCAAACATGCAGATTTATAGACATACAATTAAATGCAAAGTTTCAGCAGTACTGACTGCAACTTTATCTAGCATAACCTGCCTTATTTGCCAAAGGCATCTTTGAAAGATTTTATTTATTTGAGAGAGAGAGAGAGGGAGAGAGAGCATGAGTGCAGTAGGGGAGAGACAGAGAGGGAGAAGCAGGATCCCTACTAAGCAGGGATATCTAAGTAGGGCTCAATCCCAGGACACCAGGAGCATGACCTGAGGCTGAGGCAGATGTTTAACTGACTGAGCCACCCAGGTGCACTGGCATCTTTAATTTGTACCTGAGATTATCATTTAAGTAAAATCAAGATTGTTTCCTCTTTTCCCCCTTCTCCCTTCTTTTCTCTTCATTTGCTTTGCAATATAATTTTTAAATAAACAAAATATATGCACATTGCAAAAAATTTAAACCTTACCTTTGCCAGATTGATAGATGAATGAAGAGATAGTAGGTAAATAGATAAATGGATGGATAGATTAGATAGACAGATGATAGATAATAAATAGATAATAGAAAAAATTAAACTCTCTGTATTCTTCTTTGCTTTTCTCTCTTTAGTGGGGACAACTATGTGGCTACCAAACCTGTTTTTAAAGACCAAGACAATCATTCCTCCAGCTGCTGGAGTGTTGGATGCTGAGAGCTCACAATTGAGTCCTTCCCCAGGGACTGGGGAAGTCCTTCCCCAGTCCTTCCCCGAAGTCTCCCCCCTTAGGCAAAGAGAATTTTCTTGCCAGATGTTAACCCCTACCCAAGGACAGTCCACATGCAATGGCTGCTCAATGTGGATGAAGGGTAAAAAGGCCAGAGGTCTTATCTCAATTCGGTATCTCTGAATGGCCACCCCACCTACAGAACTTTCTGGGAGACCATCTGAAATCAGTTGCAACTGGATCACAGTTTAACTTTACCCTTTGCCTAATCCTGCTTCACTCATTCCTTTATCACTGTTGTTTCTGGGAGAACACCCCTAATAAATCACCAGCATGTAAAGTTTTATTTTGTAATCTGTTCCTTAGGGAAACCAAATTATGAGTACTAGAACCTGAAGTGAACCACAGAAGCAGATTCTAAGATGGAATTCTGGAATGGTCACTCATTGGCTAGCAACAAAGTCACCATCATTGGTAAAAAAAAAAAACTGGGGTCCTGACATCATCTGGCTTCCTGAAGTTAGTCAGTAAACTGAGATAATCTGTAGTGGGTCAGTTCAACCAGTGGTAAACTGTGATGGGACACTGGTAGAAAGAAGTGTATCTAGGCAGCATTTGAGATGCTGGGAGGCAAAGAGTTCTAATTATAAGGACTGTGGGATTGAGAGATTCTTATTGGAAGCTACTGAAATATAAGATTAGTCACCAATTTAGGCAAAGCATGCAAGTCAGAGGGCTTTCTAAGCAACACCTAAAGGCTCTCCTATCCTGTAAGCAGAGGACAGGAAAGGCTGAGGATCAGAAGAATTACATAATTACAGGATGAAAGAGAAGACTGAATTCTCAACTTCTTCAAGTCTGCTACTCCAAGACGACGGCCCTGATTGAAACCTAGTAGTCTGGACATTCTGGAGAAGATCTCATTGATCCGCTATATCAATGGCATCACATTACTAGATCAGCTGAAAGAGGCAACTAAATTCAACATAGGGGGATAAACCATTTGTGCTGTTCAACACATCTATGAAGTTTTTAGGAGCCCAGTGTCCTGGAACATGCTGAAACTGTCCCTCTAATAGACAAATTATTGCATCTTGCATTGCCTGTCACTAAAACTGAGGCAAGAAGATCAGTAAGCCTCTTTGGGTTCATAAGCAGCATTTTCCATGCTCGGGAAAACTGCTTCCATTCAAGAGTATCAGGGAAGGTGGCCAGGTTTGAGTGGGTCCTAGAGCACAAAAGACCACTATGGGGGTCCTAAATGCAGTACAAGCAATCATGCCACTTAGGTGATATAATCCAATAAACCTACTAGTATCAGAAGTCAATGTAATAGAAGACATCATGTAAAGACTATGGCAAGTCCCAGGCAATGCATCACAGTATACAAAAAAAATAGATTTCTAGTATATCTGCAGCACAGATTCATAGCAATGGAGTCAATAAGTCAATGTTCATACACTTTAGCATTTTTATATCAACTATAAGGTATTTAATAATATAAGAAGTTCTATAATAAAATGAAACCCTAAACTCACCCCTGCCTGATAAGCTCCCTGAATAAGCCCCTCTAAGTGCATCCTCTCTCTACTTAAGAGAGAAAAACCAATATCTTTTATGTCATTTCAGTGCATTTCTTCATACTTCTACAACATATCACTAAAAATATTATTTTTGCGTTTTTACATTTTATATAAATGGTGTCAGCTGTCATTGACTCTTCATCAACCTCTATTTTTGCACAAGATGATATGTGTAAGATTCAACCATGTTGACCTATAGTCCCAGTTTTTTTCATTTTGACTACTTTGTAATATTCCATTGTAATAAAAATGTCATAATTTATTTATCCATTCTTCTATTGATGGAAATATGAGTTGTATACATTTTTCCTGTTGTATAAAATGATTTTATGACTATTCTCAATGTGTGCATATCTTCAACTCTTTTAGGCAATTCATAGTGGCTTCCAAAGTCAGACATATTTTGTGCCTACTAAATGCTGGGAATATAATTCTAGGTTAATGGTTTTTTGTGGTTTTTTTTTACAAGTTCTTATTTTAATTCCAGTTAGTTAACATACAGCATTATATTAGTTTCAGGTGTACAATATAGTGATTCAGCACTTCCACACATCACCTGGTGCTCATCATGACAAGTGCACTCCTTAAATCCCATCACCTATTTAACCCATCACCCTCACCCCCTCCCCTCTCATAACCATCAGATTATTCACTACACTTAGAGTCTGTTTCTTGCTTTGTCTCTCTCTCATTTTTTACCTTTTGCTTGTATGTTTTGTTTCTTAAATTCCACATGTAAGTGAAATCATATGGTATTTATCTTTCTCTGACTGACTTATTCTCTGACTTTGCATTATACTCTCTATCTTCATCAATGTTGTAAATGGCAAGATTTCATATTTCAAGGTTGAATAGTGTTCCATTGTATATATACATACCACCTCTTTATCCATTCATCAATCAATGGACATATGGGTTGCTTTTATATCTTGGCTATTGTAAATAATGCTGCTATAACCATAGGGGTGCATGTATCCCTTTGAATTACTGTTTTTGTATTTTTTAGGTAAATATTCAGTAGCATGATTAGTGGATTATAGGGTAGTTCTATTTTTAGCTTTTTAAGGAAACTCCATACTGTTTTCCACAGTGGCCGCACCAGTTTGCATTTCCACCAATGGTGCACAAGGATTCTTTTTTCTCCACATCCTCATCAACACCTATTTTTTCTTGTGTTGTTGGTTTTAGCTATTTTGACAAGTGTGAAGTGATATCTCATTGTAGTTTTGATTGGCTTTTCCCTGAGGATCAGTGATGATAAGCATTTTTTTCATATGTCTGTTGACCATCTGTACGTCTTCTTTGGAGAAATGTCTGTTCATGTCTTCTGTCCATTTATTAACTGGAGTATTTGTTTTTTGGGTGTTGAGTTTAATAAGTTCTTTATAGACTTTGGATACTAGCCTTTTATCTGATATGTCATTTGCAAATATCTTCCCTCATTCTGTATGTTGCCTTTTAATTTTTGAGAATTGTTTCCTTCATTGTGCAGAAGTCTTTTATTTTGATGCAGTCCCAATAGTTTATTTTTGCTTTTATTTCCCTGGGCTCAGGAGACATATCTTGAAAGAAGTTGCTATGGCAGATTTCAAAGAAGTTATTGCCTATGTTCTCCTGTAGGATTTTTGTTGCTTTACATTTAAGTCTTTCATACATTTTGAATTTATTTTCATGTATGGCATAAAAAAGTGGGCCAGTTTCTTTCTTCTGAATGCTGCTATCCAGTTTTCCCAACATCATTTGTTCAAGAGACTGTTTTTCCCCCCTCTGTATATTCTTTCCTGTTTTGCCAAAGATTAATTTCCCATATTATTGTGGGTTTATTTCTGGTTTTTCTCTTCTATTCTATTGACCTATGTATCTATTTTTGTGCCAGTACCACACCATTTTGATTACTACAGCTTTGATATAACTTGAAGTTTGGAATTGTGATGCCTGTAGCTTCACTTTCTTTTTCAAGATTGCTTTGGCTATTTAGGGGTTTTCCATGGTTCCCTACAAATTTTAGGATTGTTTGTTCTAGTTCTGAGAAAAAAAAACTGTTGGTATTTTATAGGGATTGCATTAAATGTACGGATTGCTTTAATAGTATAGACATTTTAACAATATTTGTTCTTCCAATACACAAGCATGGAATGACTTTCCATTTCTTTGTGTCTGATGGTTATCTTTTTTCTTCCAAGACTTTGAAGAAGTCTGCTCCACTCATCAGTGTCCTGCCATTGTTATTCAGAAGTCTGGGCTCTTTCTAATAGTCCCTTCTCTATGGTTGTTTTTAAGTCTTCTCATTTGCTTCGAGGTTTCAAATAACAACAATGCAAACGTAGTATACACTCGAATGATACAATGTATTTTAAAATGAATTTTTTGTTGTTGTTTGTTTGGGTTTTATGGTGTTTACTGAATCTGAAGATTTGTGTCTTTCATCAGTTCCAGAAAATTCTCTAGTATAAGTACTAGTATTCTCTACTATTACTACAAATAGCCTTTCTTCCTTTATCTTTACTCTCTTCCTCTGAAGTATCAAGAAAGGTAGGTTATATATTCTCACTTTAATTTCACATCACCTTGCCTCTCATATTATCTATTCCTTATCTCTCTGTATTATATTTTGGTTAAGTTTACAAATCTATGCTTCAGTTTACAAATTGTCTTCAGTTTTGTCTATTCTGATATTTAACATTCTTTTAACATTTATGACAGTGTTGGTTTTGTTTATATCTAGAAATTACACTCAGTTTTCTTCAAATCTTTATTTAAAAACACTATCTTATTTTGTTCTCATGTTTTTTTATTCCTTTCTGTTTTGAAACATATTAAGCAAATTTGTCTTATGCCTTCATTCAATAATTCTTTTCTCTGGTGTTCTTAGGGGTCTAATTCTGCCTTTTTATTTCTATTGTCACTGATGGTAATTTGTGTCTTATCATTTTATATTATAATATCAACTTCATGTGGAATTTACAGATGGGAAGTTTTTTTGTGTCTCTGTTTGAGAGAGATTTTCTTACGCTATAGCCAGTCACCCAAAGATACTACCAAACAAAGATCACTTTAAGGTAAATACATAGATTGGGGTATCCTGGATCTCCCAATACATTTGGATCCCCAAACTATATGAGCACATGCCCATCAATACAAATTCTTAGAGGAGAGTTTTTGCTGTTTATTTTGTTTTGTTTTGTTTTCACTGAAAGCCCAGGGTAAGACTATCATATTCCCTTGTCTTCTTTTTTTGCTTGTACCTGGAATTTTTCTAGTCTGCCTTTTCACCAACATTATAGATTTTTAAGAGCTCTAGTTTAAGCAGAAACCTCAATCTCCATTTATCTCCTTATAATGACCCCTATATGGCCATCAAACCCAAAAGTGAAATTGGCAGATACTCTCAGGACAGCCTTGACACCAACACTTGCTTATCACTCTGGTTTTCTGTTTTCTTTTCATATATGGTCCCTGAGCAATTCCATTTCACCCTCTTATTTCAGCTGTTCATTTTAAAGGACACACATTATAGTTTATCTAGCAAATCTAAATATTATGCACTGGGACAGTATCAGGATATCTAATATGCCACAATGATAAATAGATGTGTACAAATAAATTTTAGATTTGGGGGGATGATAGTAAGTTGTTTTTCAAGTGGATGCTCCTAATTATGGTCCTCCAATGGAAAATAAATTGACATATATTATACTTCTCATTTCAAAAGTATATAACTGAATAAGTTTTAACATATGTATACACTCCTGAGGCCATTACCACATTCAAGATAATGAATATTTCCATTATCCCCATCAGTTTGACTGTTCCACATTTTGCAATTTTCTCCAGTTCATCATGTAGAAGATTTGTTTAGTTTTTTAACTTGATTATTGTCCTTTCTACTATAAAAAAATTTCCCATTCCTCTGCAACTGAATTTATGAATCATTTACTCTGCAGCTTATTTTTAATGCCGTGTTAATAAAGACCAATTCAAATATTATTTATGAACTCACCTAAATTTTCTTCTTCTAATTTTTTATGATTTGATTTTTATACACATACATTTTTATGATTACCTCTTTTTTGGCAGCAGTCCAAATCATCCTATATAGTGACAAACCAGATTTTTAAGTCAAAGACACCAGAATGGTCTCATTTAACACAAATTACTGGATTAATTCCAAATTAAATGAATTGATTCTTCTGTAGTATTGGCTATCAAACCACAGAGAAGTTGCAGAGGGTCCTTGTTTTCTCAGAAACTTTATGAGTAATAGATTATTTCAATTTTAATTTGAGATCCATGTGTAGAAACCTTCTTTCAATATACCTCTCATAAAGTTTGACATCAATCTTATTTTAATTACTTGCCTGGATAATTGCTATTTTATTTCTTATCTGAAAACTTAGTTTGATCAAGGTTACACAAAAAGGCAAAAAAAAAAAGAATGAAGTAATGAAAAAATTAAAAACTCATCACAATTTATATCAACTAAGCAAAGACATATAAGTTTTGTATTTGAAGGCAATTATTTCCAAAATGATTTCTTTTAAGCATATCTTTATATTTCTTTTAAGCCCTAAGTATTACCTGCTCTGACACAGGTAGGGACTTTACCATTTGAGTATGTTTTGATTTATCAGAAGTGGCCTACAAACTTAAATTTTAAATGGGAAGTACATGTTGCTCAGTTAGTGCTCTCATCTTTAATGAGTCTTCTAGTAAATTCAGAAGGCTTAATACACCCAGACACATTTTGTTTGATGTTTCTTTCTTTGAGGAGGAGGGACTGGGCATGGTGGTACAAGTTATGTACAACTAGTGAAATTTTAGACCCAGGGAGAATATATGTTGACAGTTGCAAACCTCAATCACAGATAACCTCCAGAGGGTTATTAACATGTGGAAGGAAATGTATTTCCTCCTAGTATTCAGTCGAGAAGGTGGGAGATGGAGGGGCACTAAGGAAAGTGGAAGAGTGAATAATGGAGGAAGAGCTGGTGAGACTAGGTAATAAATGAAATGAAATATAAAACAAAACTAGGAGGAGATATTTTAAAACAAGGAAAACTAAATGAGATGCATGGGGAATAAGAAGAGAAGAAGAGTTAAGAGGTGTGTTGAAAGCCTAAAAATCAAAAAGTGAAGATAGAAAAAGACAAAAGGAATTAGGAGAGAAAGGAAAAAGAATTGGAAGGAAAAGCAGTATGGATAAGAGAGATGAAAGGGGAGAAAGAGAGAGTGTAGGGAGCAGTGTTACAAAGGACAGATTTATAGCACTTTTGTATAATTCCCTCTAGTCTATGGGTATCACCATTGTTCACAAATAAATGTATTACAACATGATAAACATGCTAAGCACTTCATTAACAAAGTACTCACCTGGAGTATCTTTAAGGAACGAATGTTTCAAGATCATCCTTACAAAATAATTTTTTTAATTTTTTTTAATTTTTATTTTTTATAAACATATTTTTATCCCCAGGGGTACATGTCTGTGAATTGCCAGGTTTACACACTTCACAGCACTAACCATAGCACATACCCTCCCCAATGTCCATTACCCCACCCCCCTTTCCCGATCCCCTCCCCCCAGCAACCCTCAGTTTGTTTTGTGAGATTAAGAGTCACTTATGGTTTGTCTCCCTCCCAATCCCATCTTGTTTCTTTTCTTCTTTTTCT